>AWHC01008509.1:0-17314 GCA_000465285.1 Eidolon helvum | reverse complement strand
TAGTTTGCGGTGTGTGAATCGCCGATTCTCAGAAAGGTCACGCCGGCTCAACGTCAGCCGCAGCAGGTGGCTTACCTGCTCTGTCACGGGCCGGGCGCTACAATCACGATTTTTGTTGGTTAATTCAGGATATGCAAAATGTTACTTTACGGTAAAGTAACCTTAGCAGTTTTCTAATCACTAAGTAATTAGCAGTTTTCTAATTACTAAGGAGGAGGAATACTTTTCAACGTCATTTTTTTTCTTCCACATGAGAATGATTTGTTCTTATCTGTAGCCTATTAATCTATTGAGTCATTTTTATGAGAGAAACAGATTCTCCAAACACCCTGGGAAGGTGGGGAGGAGGCTGATCTCTAGCTAGATTTCTCTAGTGCACAAGACGCCCCAACATTCATTTCTGTTTGGCTGGCTCAGTGAGCACGTTTCAGAGAGCAGGGGATGGCCTGGGAGGGTGGCCGTGACGTCTCCAGCTGCCTCTGGGCAGCAGTACTCTGGGGACTGAAAGCATTTGAGGGATTAAGGAATAGAAAGAAAAGTACTTTGAGTAATTTAATGATCTCCTCCAGGAGGAAGAACACTTAGGAGTGGTTAAGTTTCTAAAAAGCCTTCTTTACATCCTTTCCTTGTGATTTCCTGCCCACCAGCCACCACCCACTCATCAGTTTGTCCTCTTAAGTCATCCTGTGAAGGACCACGCTAAGTTACCTGCCACCCTAGTCACATGCAAGACCTGTGGCACCGTTTGGTTCAGCCGTCATGTCTACAAGGTGCCTTAAATCAAGACTTTGGGGGTTACTTTCAAATTGGATTGTTTACCAGTGAGGCCATATAGAAACCCATTGTTATTTTGGTTTGTGTATGAAGAGTGTTGATTTGTTAAATGTAAACACGTGTGATATACATGATCGATTTAACCTTGTGTTCGCATTTCTACATTTTTAAGTATAAGAGGGGCCCCCTACGATCAAAGTGGCCTGGACTCTGTCCTCCAGGAAGGCCAAGCCGGAGGCCGGGTGGCAGAGAGGTAAGCCATGGCTCTTCGTGGGTCCCGAAAGATAAACTTTGAGGATGCAGACTGAGCTAAGCCAGAGCATTTGTTCTAACTGAAGGTTAAAAGACCAGCAGCAGTGGAAACTGAAGTCTGCTACTTATCTTCAGGCTAAGGACGGTGCAGACAGCTGCAACATGAGCCTCCTTCTAAAACATGCCAATGGCTTTAACCATGACCTCTAGCTGGAGATGCATCTCACTCCCGTACTGATAACTCCTTAGGCACAAAGCAGCACAGTTGTGCCGATTTTGTTTTGAGGTCAAATGATGAACTTGCCCTCCCTCTTTAGTGAATAATTAATAATAATCTAGTCTTTACATTTTCTTATTTCAACTTAACTAACAAAACAAGGCCTTGTAGTGGGAAGAAAGTTGCACAGTACACCGAGAGCAGATTGTTAAGGTAAAAACAAAGATTCCAAAAAGATTTTGAATTTCCGACTGGCATCGAGCTATGTGGCAAAGTCACGTTGATAACTCATATGTCGTTCAGTTAAGGTAAATATAATTATTTGGATAGCTATTTCAGTAACCTTTGAGTCTGAATTCTCTGGGCATTTCTTTTATTTTTTTCACTCCCTTGTATGTGGTTATAGCTTGTTATAAGATATAATGTTATATATTAAGAAAAAGCAAGCTGTGACAGAGACCAGTGTGAAGTGTTTAAAGTTGTTTTTCTCACATTGAGAAGCCACAGCAGGTCTACGCATTGCTCTCTCGAAGACCAGGGTAAAAAAAAAAAAAAAACAAAAAAAAAACGCATGAAATGCATCGCGAGGCTGCACGTATCAGCACACTTACTGCTTACAGCTGGTACACCAGTACTGAGCCCGTCAGAAAACCATCGATAATTCCCGTAGAGAAGCACGAAACCAGGACCCCAAACGTTAGCAGCGTCGAAAGCCAGACGGTAAATAAAACTACTCAAAATTCCAAATTCTCTTAAGTCCTGTTACAACTGAAGGAACTAAATCGACTCACATTTTAATTTTTTCTACTATTCTCCTTAAAAAGTCCTAACAGTTATAAGATGGCCAGTGAGAATTCAGGGACAGGAATAGACTTCGGGAGTATGTATTTCCCCAGCATGAAATTGGAATTCCACCAAAAATGGGCTCTCAGAGCCTCCCGACGACGCAAGGGGCCGTGGCGTTGAAGGAAGGTGCTCCAGAGAAAACGGCGTTGGCTGCCACGTGGTGGCGGCTGGCCCCCGGGGGGGTGGCAGAGTGGGTCTCCGGCTTCCAGGACGCGAGGGCCATCTGCGTCCCGCCTGCGGCTCCTCCCGCAAACTCCTGACGGAGCCGCGTCTCGGTGCCATGTGGCCTGGAAAGACACTCGGGGCCCGAGGCACCGCACGGGGACTCGAACTGACCCTCTGGGGAGAGCCAGGCGTCAGCCTCAGGCCAGCGAAGCCACTTCTGTCCCTTCGTTTTCTCCTTAAACAGGTCTGTGAGGTTGGCGATGATGGTGAAGATGATGGCAAAAACTCTCATAGTGATTATTCTCGGATACCCAGGTTAGCGTTGCCATGTTTTGTTTTGTTTTTAGTTTTCTTCAATTTATTTAAGCTAAAAACAAATAAAACAGTTCACCCAGTTCCTCTCACCCCCACCTCCTGCAACCACCAACCTGTTTTCTGCATCTATGAGGTTTTTGTTTTGTTTCCTTTTGTTTTGTTGTTTTGTTTTACATTCCACATACGAGAGATCATGGCGTTTTTGTCTATCTCTGTCTGACTTATTTCACTGAGTATAATGCCCTCGAGGTTCATCTGTGTTGTCGCAAATGACAGGATTTCCTTTTTTTTATGGCCAATATTCCACTGTATTTATATGCTACAATTTCTTTCTCTATTCATCAATCAGGGGACACTTAGATTATCCCATACCTTGGCTATTGTAAACATGCTTCGATGAACATGGGAGTGCAGATATCTTTTAAATTTGTGTTTTTGTTTTCTTCGGATAAATACCCAGAAGTGAAATTGCTGGATCATATGGTCGTTCTATTTTTAACTTTTTGTAGCACCTCCATACTGTTTTCCATGGTGGCTGCACCAATTTACATTCCCACCGACAGTGCAGAAGGGGTCTCTTTTCTCCACATTCTCCTTGACGCTTGGTATTTCTTGTCTTTTCGATAGCAGCCATTCTAACAGGTGTAGAGTGACATCACGTTGTGGGTTTGACTTGCATTTTCTTGATGATTAGTGATGTCGAGCATCTTTTCATGCACCTTGTTGGCCATCTGTAAGCCTTCTTTGGAAAAATGCCTATTCAGATCCTCTGTCCATTTTTAAATCAGATTTTTGACTTTTTTTCTTTGCTGTTGAGTTGTATGATATCTTTACATATTTTGTATATTAGCCCCTTATCAGATTTACGATTTGCGGTTATTTTCTGTCTTTTCATTTTGTTGATGGTTTCCCTTGTGCAGACACTTTTTAGTATAACGTAGTCTCACCTGTTCATTTTTGCTTTTGTTGCTTTTGCTTTTCCTGTCAGAGTCAAAAAAACATCGATGAAGAGCTTATTGCCTATATTTTCTTCTAGGAGTTTTATGATTTCAGGTCTTAACATTCAAATCCTTAATCCATTTAGAGTTAATTCTTTGTGTATGGTGTGAGACAGTGGTCTGGTTTCATTCTTTTATGTGTGGCTGTCCACTTTTCCCAACACCATTTATTAAAGAGACTGTCCTTTCTCAGTATAGTCTTGGCTCCCTTGTCATAAATTAATTGATCATATCTGTAAGGGTTTATTCCTGGACTCTTTATTCTGTTCCATTGAGCTATGTGTCTGCTTTTGTCAATACCATACTGTTTTAATTACTATAGCTTTGTAACCTAGTTTAAAAGCAGGTAGCAGATGCCTCCAGCTTTGTTCTTCTTTCTCAAGTATGCTTTGGCTATTTGGAGTCTGTTGTGTTTCCATATAAATTTTAGGATTTTTTATTCTATTTCTGTGAAAAATCCAATTGGCATTTTAATAGGGACTGTACTAAATCTGTATATTGCTTTGAGTAATCTGAACATTTTAACTATTAGTACTTTAGTTTTCAATATATAGATCTTTTACCTCCTTAGTTAAATTTATTCCTGGTTATTTTATTCTTTTTGACGCAATTGTAAATGGGGTTGTTTTCTTAACTTCTCTTTCTTGTACTTCATTACTAGTGTAAAGACATTCAACACATTTTTGCATATTAATTTTGTATCTTGCAACTTTACCGAATGTTTATTAGTTCTAACAGTTCTTTGATGGGGTCTTTAAGGTTTTCTATATAGAACATCACATCATCTGCAAATAGTGACAGTTTTCTCGCTTTCCAATTTGGATGCCTTTTATTTCTGTTTCTCACCTAATTGCTCTGGCTAGAACTTCTAACGCTATGTAGAATAAACACGGTGAGAATGGGCGTCCTTGTTTTGTTCCTGATCTTAAAGCTTTTAGCTTTTCACCACTGTGGGCTTGTCATATATGAACTTTATTATGTTAAAGTACATTTCCCGTATACTCACTTTGTTGAGTTCTGATAACAAATGAATGTTGAATTTTTTCAAATACTGTTTTTGCATCTATTGAGACAATCATACAATTTTTATTCTTGATTTTGTTAATGTGGTGTATCACACTGACATTTATGGATGTTGAACCATTCTTACATCCTTGGAATGAATTTCACTTGTATAATCCTTTAGCGTATTGTTGAATTCAGTTTGCTAATATTTTGCTGAGGATTTTTGCATCTATGTTCATCAAAGATACTGGCCTGTAATTTTTCTTTTTTAAAGTGTTCTTGTCTGGTTTTGGTACTAGGTAATGCAGGCCTCGTCAAATGTGTTGGGAAAAGTTCCTCCCTCTTTTATTTTTTGGGAGAGTTTGAGAAGTCTTGGTACTAATTATTTTTTGGATATTTCCTAAAACTCATCAGTGAAGCTGTCTGATCCTGGACTTTTGTTTGTTGGGAAGTTTTTGATTACTGAGTCAGTCTCCTTGCTAGGGAAGATTAAACAAGGGTTTTATGTATATAAAGGACCTGCTACATACTAGTAAGCATGGCATCAGGGTCTGCTATTATAATTTGTTAGCATCATCATCATTATAATATCAGTGGCTGAAATAATTGAAAGAATTAATTATATGAAACACCTGACCCAAAGCTTGACAGTTATTGAGTATTCCATGAGTGCTAGCTTATTTTACTTCCCTAATTGGGTCAATTTAATAAGCTTATGGTGTGTATATTAATATTCCACATCTAACCACTATGCAGATGAGTACATTGTGAAAGATGGGATGCAATCTCGGTCTGAAGCCAGCGCCTCAGCTTCCTCACCCGGGAAGCTTAGGGTCAGTGTGACCGAACCCCACTGACTCAGAAATTCCTTAAGGTTGACCCAGAATCACTTTAGGATGGGGAGACCTTTCAACATCTGTGTGCTGTTTGGTGTTAAATACATTTTGGTTCATGTCATTCTTCTCGCTGTATCCAACAAGAATTAAAATAACAGGGAAAGCAAAAAGTTTTGGATGGAACCAGAATACATTTAAGGTTTTTTAGTATTTACATGTGCCTACAACAATAGTAAAACATTGTTTTATATGTAACCAGATGACACTGCCAACACTCAATCATTTTTGACTTACAAAAATGGCAACTTCATCTAAATTTTAATTCTTATCATGTGTTAGGCACGAGATGTTCTAAGCATCTTTTATACATTTAACTTATTTGATTTTAGTTCTCAACAACTTTGCAAAGTGGGTAATGTTATTACCCATGGAAAGGTGATGTCTGACTTCCAAGCATAGAATTTTAACCACCATATGCAAAATAATCAAATGTGTTTATGGATATTTTGACCATGAAATTCAGTTTTGATACACATGAAAACGAAATGAAATAAAAACGTCACATTAAATTTTTAGCAATGGACATATTATTTAACTAAATGAAAACTGCTTTCCCATATATGTAGCTTTGAAATCATCTGTGAAATAATAGTGCACAAATTATAATTTTGAATCACCATGATTGGTAAAAATTAAATGCAAGGATAGATACGGGTGCCAAAAGATTTACTGTAAAATAAATGTTTATAGCTGGTCCTTTATAACACTTTTCTTTTCCAAAATTTCCCCAATGGTTCTCTTTTTCCTGAGCTGCCATTTGACATTAGGGAAAAATTGAGATCAATGCTGATGACGTGACTTTAATGGACTAATTTTAAATGTAAATTTTGTTTTTAGAAATTTTCCTTGTTTTTCCATGAAAATAACTTGTTTTTCTCTCTATATTATGCTTTTTAAACTGTTTTATAAAAACATTTCTGTAGGGGATACAAAACAATATTATGATGCCATAATTTGTTTTACTCCCCTGCAATTTCATAGAAACATACATAAAGCAACATTATAGCAGATTAACTTTCTTATATGAGATTAAATTCTCATTAATATATTTTTAATGTTTTATGAAAAATATTTTAATCCACGAAGTACAATTTTCTCATCTATTTTACTATAATTGCATTTTTTTGTTTGTTTTATATCATTTTCATTAAAATATCTTGTTTCCTAACCAAAAAGAAAAAGTTCATTTTTTTTTTTAAGAAATAATTGGGTTATATTCTATAATTGCCATTGGAGGTATCAGGCTGGATAGTATCTTAGCAAAAATAAAATCTCAGTTGAAACTGGAAATTAGGAAAGTGCTAAAAGATATTAATACCGGACTTTATGAGAACATATCAAAATAGGTGCTTGGTACTGTTGTTTCCTTTCCCGGTTCTCCTTTTTATATTTACTGATGTGAAAAAAAGTGATTTTCTAGGTTCTAATTTAATTTTTAAAAATGATTACAACTTCCTTCATGAATCTCACAATGCCGCAAGCCTACATTTTGTATATGTCTAGGCCCGAGACATATTACGTGTAATTCTTTTGGACACTTGTGTTAACTTTCTCCAATAGTCGTGTGGGCTGTCATCATGTACGTCTTGTTATTGTAACATCTTCTTAATTCCCCAGTTCTTTATGTGGAAGAAAAGCATTTTAGTAACATACTTTTTTTGATCTCCTGGACCATGTAGGTGGATAATAACGGAAATTACCTAAAATCGTAATCCCGTAACTCCTATCGACTACACAGCAGTCTGACGGGGAAGGAGGCATTGTGTTGGTCAGGCCGCTGCCTCGGATTGGCTCGGATCGCCTGGAAGTGGGCACGAGAGACTTAAATCTGCCGTGCTTTGCCTGCTGCCCTTTGTAAAGCCTGCTTGCTTAGCGGGGTGGCCACTGGGGCTGGCTGTGGGCCACAGAGGTGGCTTTAGTGCCCACACACTGCTTGTCAGGTGCATGCTTGCGTGTGCACCCACACCTCGGGCTGTGATGGTGAGCAGGAAGGTTTAAGGCACCCCTCCTCCATCGCCGGAGCTGAAATCAATAGCTCATCATTGATTATTGTTCGTGACCTAAGTGTCATTAAAATCTCCAAAGAGCTACGTGGTTCAGAGGGTTTCCTAGAAACTCTGCTTGCTGTTAAACCTTTTCATATTAAGAATAAAGGGAAGTCCTGGAAAATCTTCTGTAGTAACTTGAATAATTCACTGATACTCTGAGAAGACGTCTAATAGACATTAGCACTATGTCTGATTTTACATTCAGGATCAACCTCTCTACCTGTTCCTGTCTTTGAAAAAAATCCTTGCAGGGTATGAGAACGCATAGTCATTTCCATGGGCCCGGCCATGGTAATATCCATCTTCTGTAAAAGCGAACTCAAAAGGAATGGAGATAAATGTTTCCAGACGAATTGGAAAACACAGAACTTTGAATTAATCTGATTTAGGATACTCAGTGTTATTAAAGACTATGAAGATAGCCAATTAAGGAGGAGAAGCATCTTTGAATTATGCACCATTTAAAACAAACACTGGCCCATTGATACTTTTCTGTATTTCGTTCTTCATTCTGAGTATATTATGCTTTATTTTAGTGAGACTCTTATCCTGTGCAAAATGTTAGACCCTGGATTATGTTACCAAATAAATTCGGACTTGCCACTTGTCACAGTGTAAGAATGATGGCTCGGGCCCACCCTCCACGCCACGTCCCTTCAGGTGTCAAGCCTGGTCGCCCTTTCCATTTCTACTGCCACCACCACACTTCGTCCCCGATGGTCTGTCTCCACACTTGTCTTCCTATTGCAATAACGGTCCCTGCCTTCTGCCTTTCTGTTCCCTCACATTTACCCTTTACAACCGCCTGATTAGACCTTCATTAGCTCAGTTTGCATTGTTCTTCTCCACTGGTGAAATCCTTCGGAAATTTACCATTTTCTGTTAAATAAAATTCTGCTTCCTTGGCCTGGCATGAAGCCCTTTTTATTGGGCTTGTTGCCAGCCCTTATCTTTCAATCAACTCCCACAGGAACATCAGGCGCCAGTCAAACGACAATCGTTGGCCCCAAACAGGAGTGAGGGACTCCACACCTTCTCATTTCACACCATTCCTTCATGCTGGATTTCCTTCCCCAATTCTGCTCACTAAAAATCTGTGGAAGCCATTTTATCCACGAAGACTTTCCTGATTACGTGGGTCAGAAGACATTTTTTATTCCATTAATCATTTACACAGTGTTTATGCTTCTCTTACGATCCTTGTCACCAAGTCACCCATTTCACAGGTATTGTAAAAATGTCTCATTTATGAGTAAAGTGCCCTGGAGACGGGAACCATCTTTGAACCTTCCATGGTGCTTCTCTTAATATGGTGGGTTTCAAAGGTTATTTGTCGGAAAAACGAGTCCGCAGGTGTGACGCTGCTGCGGGATGGAAGGGATCCGCTCTCCGGCTGCGCCTCTGCTGCTGGCTCGGTGGGGTGCAGGGTGCAGGGCAGGGGCAAAGCCGGCGAGCAGAGGGCTGGGGCAGAAACCCGGGAACCGAGACCCGGCGAGAAGCGGCAGGATCGTAAGAGACCAGAGGTAAATGGTCAGTCAGTGCCTCCTAGAGAGGAAGTCAGCATCGGGATTTGTCGGAGGAACCGTCTGCTTAAGGATCCCCGATCAGGAAAGGAGAGGGTGGAAGACGCAGAGCAGAGGCAGCCGCGCCCGGCAACGCCCCAGCCTCCCCGCCCCGCACTCCGTGTTAAGCTCATGCAGACCTGACTTCATTCAATTCGGATCCTCTGTAACTGACCGACGTGTGAAAGCACCCTGTCGAGTGCATTCCTCTCCAGCCAGTAATAACAATGATGACGGTGCCCATATTCGTTGAGTGTTTCTATGGCGAGGTGCTGAACTGTGCTTGAATATACTATTTCATCTAACCTTTGAAACCAGACTGTGAGGCAGGGGCTATCATTAGCATCCTTATTTAGAGATCAGGTGACTGAGCGTTAGGTACGCGAAGCAATTTGCCCAAGTTCCCACAAGGCGTAAGGGACGCGGCCAGGATGCAGCCAGGTCTGGCTGGGGACAGACCCTGGCACTCGGCCGTGTGCCCCACTGCCCCAAAAGCTCCTTCCCGTTGGCTCGGCCTGGGGCTAGCCCACCACATTGTCGTAGGCCACGAACAGGGAGCCACGGCTTTGAGATCTGGGTGCTGACATACAGTTTGGGTCTTTGGGGACATTCTCGTACAATACAGGTCATGAACGTAACCACTGAGACCGTCGTTGGGCGAGCGCTCTGTGTGCGAACGGAGCTAACCTGGCTCTGGCACGGTGACGATGAACTGACACTTGACTCCCCCTCCTCATCTCCGCACAGGTAAAACGGGATCCTAACGACTCCCTTCCGGGACCAGTGCAGGGTTAGGCGGGGTCACGTGACGATGTGCCCCCCACGCAACTGTCTACTCAGCGGACACACAGTCGCGCACCTTACAGCGATGTCTCGGTCGGCGATGGGAGACATCGGCGAGGGTGGCGGCCCCGCCAGCTTACGACGCAGCGGGAAGACTGCGCCTGGTGGCGGGCGGCCAGCTCAGCCTCACAGCACGACCCGTCGCTCGCGTGCACAGACCGACTTCTCTGCCAGTCGTGCAAGAGCACGACCGTGGGCGGTTCCGTCTGGGTTTGTGCAAGCGCTCGCTCTCTGGTGACGGCGTGATCACAAAGTAGCCTGACGCCCCGTTTCCCGGAGGGTAGCCCCAGCGTTGGATGGCACACGGCTGCATCGTTATCGTCGCTGGCATTTAGACTGGCGTCGTCGGGGGGGGGGTATCTAATAAAAAACGCAGGAACTGGGATAATGAATTACAAGGCGTTCTTAGTTTTCATTGAATTCTATGTCATATATAGGCTTAAGTATTTGAAAACTAAGGAAGAAAGACTGAGGGAACCAGTGGAAAAATGAAGAGATATTAAAAAAAAAAAAAAAACTAACCCGAGACTAATAAGAGAAGTATAACGACCCTGAAAACCTGTGACGTCCTTAGGCGAAGGGCTTTGGCGACGCCCGGGAAAAGCGACCGCGTGAGGAGACAGACCTTTTAGCTGGCTCGGCCCGCGGGCGCCGAAGGCCACATCAGGAAAGGCGGTACATGAAAACAAAGCCGAAGTGCAGCAGGTCCCCTGGGCGGCATCTGGCCACGGGAGCATGGCTCCCGGCGGCCACGCTCGGCCCCCCACCGGCGGCACGGTCTAACCCCGCTGGCGAGGGCGAACGGCTGACCTTGACGCCTGCCCCCCGCCCCGCCTCACGGACCATGGCTGTTGTCACTAGGTTCCAAGGTCAGCTTTACCCATCCTGGTCTTTTGATCTTCACGACCGCAACTCTTAAATGCCTAACGAAGGGAAGCCGCTGAATAGGACCCCGAAGGAACATGGGTTCTAAATTCACTTGGATTTCTCTTTAGAATGTATTTGATGATGATGATTATTATTTTTTTTTGCTACCCATGTGCCGTCCAAATTGTAGTTATTACAGCTATTACATAAAACTGATTTACGTTCTCTGCGGATTCTGGGGAGGTAATTGGGAAAAGCCGTCCCCATGTGTTTGGTGGTACGGATGAGTAGTTATTCTGTGATAAAAAGTTCCGTATGCATTATTTTTCTTAGAGAATCGATACCTAATTTTATGCTCAGATTCTGGGTAAAGTGCCGCGTAAGATGATTCGGCGTCATAGAGCAGCCAGCGGGGAACTTTAGGGTCATTCGCTCCCGCCCCACGGTACGGTAATTGCCCAGTTTTTTTTTACACTCGTTTTAAATTTCAGCGTTGACCGCCGGCGGTGGCAGAATGCTTGCTGTCTGGGTGCGTTTCATGACACTGAGCCTCACTCTCTCAACTCCGGCACCACAGATGTTATCGGCCTCATTTAACAGACGGAGAGACGGAGGCTGAGGAGCCGTGTGCGATCAGACCAGAATCGTGGAGCGGACAGGGTTGGGTTCGTGGCTCCGTGTCCCTCCCGTGCCCGTGAGAGGGGACCACAGATGGCGTGCGGGGAGAAGGCCTGGCACGGCCCTGTGTGTAACTCCTGCGCCTGAAGGCTCAGCGCCATTCTGAAGCGGAGTCCGCTCGCTTCACACACGATTAGCGCCTGGAATCGCATAAGCTACAACTGCGACCAGGGCCCACGGCCTGAGCATCTCCGTGAGGCTCTGTGACTAACCGTCTCCACAGGCGGAGTATCTCTTCTTTAGAAAAAAGCAAACTCTAAAAAGCTGGCACAGAATAAACATTGTCTGAATCATGTCTCAATTCCACGGGGAGAAGAGAAAGAACCTGGAGGCCTAATCTCTGAAAATCACTGCCTTAACTTCTAAGAAAACAGCACAGCATGTTCTGGAATCCTTGGCCGCGAGGCGCTCCCGCGGTGTGAGGGTTCCGCGGCACGGGGAGTGGGGCGTGTGGCCGGGTGAGGCCATCGATCGTCCTCAGGTACACGAGGGCAGAGTCCCACACGTCCAGCGGGAGCGTGGCCGGCGCTCCGGCCCCAGCCCCGCATGCGTCCACAGCACACCTGAGCAGACGTCAGGGCTTGCGGTGTTCATTTTGGGTGGTTACACAAGACAAGGTCAGAATTTAAAAGAAAAATGACCTTGTCCTGTATACTTTGGAGGGGTCCCCGGAGCTGGCTCAGGTGTTAACTACAAACCCCAAGCGGCTTCGCCAGTAAGTAGTCGGCGGACCCTTGGCACTGCCTTGCGTGGACAGGTAAGTGTTGACCTTGCACATGACCCCTGGGGTCAAAGTGGGGGCCGAGGCGGGAATAAGACTGACACTCTCCTGGCTGCTGGGGTGAGACTCCGGCCGTCGGCTCTGTTTGCCAGAAGGGGTCCCCTGGGAAATTGGGACGAGATTTTTGTAAGTGTTCATTAGACTTTATGAAATGAAAAAGGAGAGAATGTCGTCATCTTTGACCTTCGGGGAACACCCAAAGGGAACGAGAATCCGGTGTTTGCTCACTGGGCTCCTTTCCTTAGGGTCTTGAGCTTGTAGCATAGCCACCCGGAACAGGTATTTTCATGTGACAGTGCCACCAACCCAACGACATAGAGACTTTAAAAGTGAGATGTGAATTATTCCTGTTCCGTCTGCTCTTTGGAGAAAATACAGGATTGACGGTCTTTAAGGTGATACGCACATAGACACACACACACACAGACTTGTATATACACACGTACACACAGGCATACGCACACGTGCATACACATTTATGTGATATCTATGTATTTACACATGGTATCTGTAATGTATTTATATAGGCTACCCATTGTGGAAAGTTTTTCCTCAAGAGAGCTTTTCTCAGGGGAGGGATTACCTGGCCTTCAGTGAGAACACATTCCACAGCGAGCGGCCAGGACTCACATCAGGAACTTGGGGTGTCGAATTTATTACGAACATACTAGTTATTCAGAACGAGGTCTGTGGCAACCGTTCACTTCCCACAGCAGAAATTGTAATTGTATTCTAATTCCGAAACTCAATCGCCAATTCTTGAGCGAGTTTAAGTTTTTAATACTTTAAAGGGTGTTTGTGTTAGTAGCATGGTCTTGAAAAAATGTTTTTACAAAATTGGTTTTGGAACCCAAAATTTTGTCTTTGTTTCGGCCTGTCTCATATCCTATGCACTGGTTCCCAACCTTTGTGGCACCAGGGACTGGTGCTCCTACGAGCATCTAATGCCCGATGATCTGGGGTGGAGCTGAGGCGGTGATGCTGGCACTGGGGAGCGGTTGCAGATACAGATGAAGCTTCGCAATCCCATTGCTCACCTCCTGCTGTGCCCCCCCGTTCCTAACAGGCCAAGGACCGGTACCGGGTGTTGGGTTCCCCTGTTCTACAGAATATCATTTTATTTCTGTTATTATGTATAACGAACATAAATGTCCTGCTTTATGGAACAATAATAAAATCTGCATTATTTTACTAAAAACAGCAATACATGCTGATATTTCCCGACAGTAAATATTTATGGACGATTCACACCAGTTTTATCATCCATACCAATTGGAACAGATGTGAGTTCATCAATTCAGTCTGGAAGATTTTATAAACCACTGACTAATGAACTCCCATCCATTCCAAAAGACACGGACTATAAAATAGTATGAATTGTCAGTAAATAGTTATTCTGATGAAATATTCCATTCACCACTTCCACAGAGACTAGACCATGTTCCCAAATAGGCATGATTTTATTGACGAAAGAATAACTTTTAGAAGTGATTTACATGACAGAACCGTGGAATACAGCACTTTCCTTCAAATTCGGGAGCGAAATCGATGCAAGTCACCGTGCGTGTGTCGTGACGGGACAGGCTGCTGAGTCATCTGCGCCTGCCAGGTGCCCGGGGAAGGAGCAGGGCCCATTTCATGGTTGGCACTGAAATCGAGCCAACGAATGCTTCCGAGGACCCTGCCGTGAGCCATGCACCTGCTGATGCCGTCACCTACCTGCGGCAGGTGGGTCGCGGCACGTAGCGTGTGCTTCCCAATGATGGAAGACCCAACCCCTGACCTCACAGGGCACCGCTTGGCAGGGAAGAGGAGTGTAAAAGGGACGGTGACTCCTGCCCTTGTCTGGGACCTGGCGTGGGCGGTCGGGGGGGCTCCTGCTGGGGACGCTTCAGGGGAGCCGCATGGAAAGGCAAAGGAGCTAAAGGGTTACCAGCAAAAAGAGCAGTTTGAGCAAAGGCCCTGGGGTGGAGGGGTTGACTGTTCAGAAGCAGAGAAGCCCAGCGGCCGCGGGGAGGGGCTGTTTGGGCCGAGGCTGGAGAAGCGAGCTGGCGTCAGGGGATACCAGGCGAGACGGGCCACAGAAAGGGTGGTCGCCTTTACTCTAGGGGTGGCTGTAAGTAGAAAAGTGACACAACTAATTTTATGCTTTGGCTGCTGTTTGGACGCTATTTGAGGGTGGGTACGTTCGATGGCTGTTGCATTCCGTGGGTACAACGTGTTTGGTCTCAGTTGAGAGAGGAACGATGATATACTTTGGAAAGTAAGAAAAAAACAGAACTTGGTGTTAACTTTAATAGAATGTGTGTGTGTGTGTGGGGGGGGGTGTTCAGTTTCACCATATGATAAAAATATAATGTCACGTAATAAAGACATTATGCCATATAACAATGTCCGTAATGTGCTCGAAAAGATTTTTGCTACGTACACCAACGGTACCACGTGCCAAGACTTAGTAGGGAAAAACGTTCCATAATGCAGTTTATCTCAGCGTGGCCCGAGCGTCGTTGGTTGGATGATAATCACCAAAGTTTAGACGCTTACACGGAATTTAGCCACGCGTCAGGCCACTGTCGCGAAGGCGCGCGCGGGCCTCCGTGGAAGGGCTGGAGGGGGGACAGCCTGGCGCCGAAAGAACCGCTGCCCCCCCCCCCCATGGCTTCTGACGCCGAAGGGGCAGCGCGGGAAGCCGGAGGAGCCGAGTCCGCTCGGAGCAGACTCCGAGACCCTGAGACTGGGTTTGCTTGTGCACAAGGTAGGAGGAGTCAGTATTTCTGCAGGGAGTCGGTGCGAGGCGCAAGACACAGGATCCAGGTGGAGACTTCGCTGAGATTATAACCTTCTGCCTCCCAGAGGACAAGTCTGACCTGATGACGACATGGGGGGGGGGGGCAGAGAGACATGGGGAGGGGGGGACAGAGACACGTCTTCTTCTTAGCATGTGTGTCACCTCACAGGCTTTGCTTGGAAATTAGTGCTCCTAGGGTGGAATTTTTCTTCTATGGGGCCTTTGGTACAAACGTCTTAATGTTATCCAAGTACCTTATTCACTGAAGGAAAGAAAATTGTACTATTCCTTCAATGGATCCCAACAAGAATTTTTTTGAGGGGGGAAAAAAAAAAACTCCCCAGAATATTCAAATGAATGCTTTTATTGTTAATGATTAAATCACCAATATTTAAAAACATTCTTGAAAAACTTGATCTGCTTCTTGTGGACATGATACTCATCTGATTTTATCTTGAATATTAAGATATTGTATTTAATAAGGACGGTGAAAATGCTGTCAATATCTTGGTTAAAGTTAACTGAATTTGGTATGTACACTAAAATCAGGTGGGCTTCATTTATTTTCCTGTACTAGTAAAGTACTCCATCAAAAGGTTAGCTTCATTTACATCGACTCATATACAGTGTATTTCAATTACCTATCATTATTCTGTGAATATTATATTTTGCTTAGAATTGGTATTATTGAATGTTTTTAAAATTTTATCTTCACAAGGATGAATTTAAAGGTGCATTTTTAGAGCACCTGCTATAGATTTCTACTTCTGAAATGAAATGGAATGAAATGTACACTCTCTAGATTTCATATGAGGGAGAATTTTTAAACTTGATTTTCTTGCTGTTATTTTCTAGCCCTTGTGCTACAGTTTCCTGATTTTCCTTCACCTTTGAACCTATTCTGCATCATGGAGCAAGTTGACACTTTCTCAGGATAGCTTCGAACATCTCACCTCCCCCCATCCTTTCCAGATGCCTTTGGCGGCCGTGCTGGGGCAGAGCCTCAAGTCTTTCCGTAGGAGCCGAGGGCTTCCTTGACGGGGATGGCTGGGTGTTGCTCACTCCTGCGCCTGGTTTTTCCTACTGCCTGCCTGCCTACCTCGCCAACGCCAGAGCGAACGGCCCCAGTGTTGTCACCGGTCCCTGCCGTGCGTTGCTCACTCTCCCTTACATAGCCTTCCGCACCTGGAGCACCCTGCCCCGTCTCCAGACGCACAAACCGTATCCACCCATCCTTCCCATCTGAGGCGAAGGGGCAGAGCTCAGGAAATGAAGGCAAAGTCACGTGTTCTCGAGATGACAGACTCACTTCCTGAAGTGACAACCCTTTATTCCATGCACACCGCAAGAGCTGCGAGGGCAGGGAGGGTGCGTGACGGGGAGCCGCTGGTCTGCCAGGCAGTCCCCAGAGAGCACCTCCAAACACACTTCACGGGGGCCGGGGGGTCACCTGGAAGCTTCAAGTGCAAAGGACATAGCTCTTGATGTAGCAACGGGTCCCAATGCAGGAGCGAGCAGAGCCGGCGAGGACAGACACCCCTCTACACTGATTCGGTGTAGGAAGCAGAGAAGATCATTCTTCCCAGATAATTCAGCAAGGCAGGAACGATCTATCGTGTGGAGTGGGTGCCCCTTCTCCCACGGGAAAATCCTGCCGTTAGCCGCGAAGTACAACTCACCTCATAGTGAGTAATCCGAAACCAAAGCTGGCCGAGCACTGACACTCTAAGAAAACGTGTGGGAGAAGTGAAACTTACGGGAGGAAGAATAGTCCATGTACTCACAGACTCAAAGGTCTCCGAACGCGCCAAGGACGATGACACTTCTGACTGAGTATTAAAGCTTAATTAGTACAACTAACAATTAAACAGCAAAGCAATCACAACTATGAAAATTGCAAAGCCACAAAACCTTGGGGACAGACAGCAGGCCAACTAGAGGAAATGAAAAGTGAGTTGACAGAACTCGGGAAAGGAGGAGAAGAAAAAAAATGACAGAAAGGGAGATCAAGTCGAAAGCAGCATAGGAAACAGAAAACGTGGCAGAGACACAGATAACAGGAATGAGAAAATTAGCAAATTCAAATCGAAATAGGGAATTTAAAGCGACTGCAGATAAAACAGGAGATAGAGAAGACAGGCACAGAGATTTTTAAAACATGTATAACTGAAGCTCTTGAAAAGGGAAAGTGTACTGGAACAGAGCAAATATTAAAAGATTTAATTCAATAAATCATTAATAAAACAAAAGGAGACTCGAATCCACATTTTGGAAGAGCA
>KE750095.1:59260-91476 GCA_000465285.1 Eidolon helvum | reverse complement strand
AGAAGAGGGTTCTTGGCGGAGTGTAAGAAATAATTCAAATGCATGTCGGCGTCAAAAGGAAAGTTTATCAGAGAAGGGGTAACACTCTATAAACAGAGCATGGTCTCCTCTCAGAGGCAGAGAATGAGAGAGCCTAAGTGACTCTGAGGGACAGAGACAATAGAGAGAGAAGAGGACAGTGAGAGAGACAGAGTAAAGGCACTGAGAGACCCCTGAGTCTTCAGAAATTCAGTTTATATATCGTTCTTTAGTTCCTGTGAGTTATAGTTTAAATACTTTGTTGACTCATTTCCCTTTGATATGGACATACAGTAAGGAAGGATAAGTGTATGTAGCATGAAAAGGTAAGAATATGTAGCATGAAAAGTCTGCTGGCAATTTCCAGCCTCTGATCTATAGGTTCCCCATGGTTTTAGCCATAGGGAATGAATGGTTTTCTTTTGTGAAGGGCACCACTTAAAGACTCTATTTTCCTGTTTTCCCTTCATGGTGTGGGGAAATGGGTTGTTAGCAAATGGAACAGAAATTTCCCTTTGTTCTGCAGGTTTCCCTATGGTCTGGCTGCAGGGCTGGTCAGTCTACTGCAGTCTCTGAATATAGCCTGATTTAACATTTTAGTTCTCTTGCCTCCTCCCTACATTATCACTACTTCTAACCCAGATCTCTCTCTCTAGCTACCAACATGATTTTTAATATATGATGCTTTTTAAAATTTCAAATGGGGGAGTGACAGGGTTCAGAGTATGCCACGCCAAAATATGACACCCTGACATAAGGATTATTTTAAGCTAAAGGCAACTGAAAAGAACACACACACATACACGCACGCACACGCACATGTACACGCACACCTTTTTGTCATCCCCCTTTCTACTAGGAAGGGAAGGATGTTTATTAATCACTAAAGACAACTGTAGACTCTTATCACCCCAGAGACAGCAAGGAGAGGAATCTACATAACAAACCTTACTAAAACAACCCTTATCTTCCATTAGTTTTCCTATATATCTTTCCACAGTTTACCAGCCTAAACCTTTTTCCTTTGTCTTGTCATGTCTCTAATAAAGTATTGTTCTTTGTTTAGATATCATATAAACCTCAAGTTCTAATCATCCCTTTGAGTTATTCATCACTGAGTTTTTTCTTCCATGTGTATGCATAGTGCACTTATGGTAAGACTTTATCTTCTCTTATTAATCTGTTTCTATCAGTCTTATATACAGAGCCTGAGCTGGAGAAACTAATAGAGAGCAATATTTTTTCCTCTCCTCTAATACCCAATATAATATCTCAAGTATACTGATATCAAGTTTTAAAATATTAAACATCACAGATGATATTCACACTGAAGAAATGCACAATAGTTTGAGATGTGGGCATATTAAGATGGATGTTGAAAGCAGAGATATATAAAAAATATTTGTAAATATATACCAGTGCATTATAATTTACCTTTTAAAATACATTCCCACAGACATCCAACATCCCAGAGAAGAGACAGGTATTATTCCATGCTTTTAAAAACAACAACAACAACAACAGACCTTGACAGGAAAGAGAAAGTAAGGAGAGGGAGAAAAAGAAGGAAGGGAGAGAGAGAGGGAACGCATTTCTTAAATTTCTTTACATATGAATAATAACATTTAATCATGAGACTGATAGATTATTGAATTTTTTCCTTAATGTAAAGAAGATGCTCCTTTTGCCAACTACCTTGTGAAGCTTGCAGTCATGTGGTAGAAGGAAGAGATGACACAGGCAAATAAAAGAAGAACCTGCTTCTTGCCACTTATGGGTTAGTAAAAAAAAGTGGAAAAAAAAAAAACGTGACAAAGGTGGAAGAGTGTGAGATCCTGAGCCCTCGCTTCTTTAGCTGAAGCTGCAGGTCTGTGTTACAGAAGTTTAAGGCAACACTGAGAGCAGAGGTGCCCTGAGAAAAGAATATAGGATAAACTCTTCCCAGTAGGGAGATGCCACAGCTAAGTCACTAGGGTGAGTTAATGACATGGCAGAAAGTACACTGTAGCCTCCAGGCTCTTTTAGTGTCCACATGGCAGGAATGCTGATCAAGAGCCAGTGGGCCACCATGGAGAATATGTCAATATAAATATGAGACAGAGCTAGCCTTGAGTCATCCCTATCCCTTGATCTAGACCTGAGAAGTTAGACCATGGATGTACCATTCTCTAAGTTAAGCAGCATGTCCCTGTAGAATGCCCAGAGATGGGCCTGGATGAGCCATTTGTTTGTAGTCTTCTGCCAGCACAAACCCAAGGGTCATCAGAGGGCCTGGAGGACCCTTCTTTGCCAATGTACTAGATCCCCTCATCCTCCCTTGGCCCAAACATCATCTTAGAAAGGATCAAAATACAAAAAAGAGAAAATGTTGAAATGAAATAAGTTTTCAAAAGAAGCAGTTCATCTAGAGAAAGTAAATTATTGGCTCAAGCTATGTTTGGACTAACTTTAGCATGTCTCTACTTTCTGTTATTCAGTGTATGGAGGCTAGTGAAAGAGATAAGAGCTCTTTTACAGAATAACAGCACTATATTTTTCTGGCACATCTGAGTGTAGTGTGAGTAAATTTATGATGCCACTGCAATATTAACCACAAAGCTAGCTGCATAACACATTACTACTGCTAAAATAACAGTATACCAAATTCTTAAATCCATGGCAGGTAGCAACACTCACTTTTCAGGATCATTTGAAATTTTTTGGCTTTGTAGTTAGTTTGGAGAGAATGAATTCCCCACATTGGCTAAAAGAAGAGAAATCTAGCCAGATTTCAAGATAATTAAGGTGGTCAACTGACTCCAAGACATTAACAGCTGCTGTTTTAATCACTAATGAGATAGTCAGTTTCTATAACCTGGGAGATGGACCAAAAAACATGGACATGGTTTTCCCTTCATTTTAAATCAGTTCACTGGATAAGAACTATCCTTCTATCTTAGCACTGTCACCCTGCAAGCTGCTGATAATCTGTGGCAGAGGAAGTGCTACAGTATCATCATAATACATATGCACAATGGAGAAAACACATCGAGTCCAACAGTTATTAATAAACAGAAACATAATGCAGACCTAGGAAATAATTTCTGGGCACTCTAATTTGCTGTGCCCATGTGGCTCCCAACAGACAAATACATAAATAGGAACTGTAGCTACCTTCTGGAAATATTTGAAGTGTGGCTTCTCAAACAATTTGCAAACCCCTTTATGGTTTTTCAAAAGCCTCTGTGTTTCTGAAATTAATGTTCTGATTTAATGGACATTATGTTGGTCTTGCAATACAGTTCTTTGTCACTACTTTGTGATTCATGATTTTCACTCAATGGAATTGCATAAATGGCTCAGGAAAGTTTGGCAGGGCTGGAATCAGAAAATACTTGGTTCACGAGTACTATGAGATCTAATAACATTCAAATATATCTGCATAAGAACTGTTTTAAAGCAACAGACAGTCCAGCAGTGGTATTTAGTCTACTACAGTTGTATTCAAGGCAAGTATGTTTTCTAATGGATTAAAAATCTCAGAGGAAGAATAGGAAATGACTATAAATTATTGAATAAATTAATAATAGATCACTCAGTTGAAGAAGTATCATAATGATTATTAGCAAATTATTCTAGCACTTCTAAGGCATAACACTCTTAAACATTTTGTATGTTCTCAACTATAGCACGTAATATGTTACACTGAGATTACTTATTTAATATATGTTTCCATCAGTAATTGTACACATGTTTTTGGCAGGAACAGTTTTTAAAATCTTATTATGATGCTGGTATTCAATGCTATTGATTGATAATAAGTGATTCTTTACTCCGTAGGACTAGAAACCAGAACGATGAATCAAATTGAAATACTACTGACTAATTTTAAGAGCTTATTAGGATGAAATATTTTGGGATAAATAGAATATAGTATTTCTTACACTGAGCTTAGAACAGGGTGAATGGAGGAGAGCACGTTTTGTAATAAAAGATTTAAGAGGTCATTCTGATTTCCCACCCTCAATTTTTAAATTGGATGTATAATAATTGAAACTACAGCGAACATATATCAGTGCCTCTACAGACCTTTCTCTTTAGTCCCTTGTAGCCTCCAACCTCATCCTGCTCCATCATTGCAAGGCTAGAAATTCCTAGAAAGACCTCTTACTGTATCTTCATCTGGATACTGTATCCTACAAACAAGACTACAGAGATTTGACAAAATCCAATCTTTCCCACTGTGACCCTGGATATTAGAAAGTAAATTTTTTTAGTAGTTTGAAATGAAACTAACATAACTGAAAATCAATGAAATTTGGAAAAGCTTATTAATATGGTGATGTAAAGACAGGCCTAACAAAGAATAGTTTGCACTTCCACACAGGGTGGTTGGACGGAGAGGATGCAGAAGTTTCTGTCCCCTCGTGAAGTTAGATAAAACTTGGGACTTTCTCCTCAAAGTCCCAAGGCTGGGGAACAGTGTAAAAAAGGAAGGAGCGACTTTGGCCTTTGTTCCTAACACCCAGAGAAAGGAAGAAGAATGGGCAGTTAAATAAAAGCCCAGTGAGATAAGAGAAGTCAGGTAAAGGAGATTGCTGGGTCAATAGGCTACTTTTGTTTTAAAGATCAGGTTTTATTTTAGAGAAACAACAGCAAAATATGTTTCTTAAAGCATTTTGTTCCATTTTCATCATCTAAACAGATTACACATTTCAGTGTCCTTTTTAATCTAGATAAAAATCTAGAAACAGACTTTAAAAGTTATCCTTTCATGAGCCCATTTGTGGCTTACCATAGGCCTTGCCTGGCTGCAGAAGATGCAGTACAATCCTGAGGAATTACATCAAAATATCTTTATTTTATTCAACACTGTGTTTCCCAAATTGTAAAGAAGATGCAAGAATGATTAAAATTTGTGAGACACTAATCTAATTTGCCACTGCAACAGCTTAAGTTCAGTTAATAAAATATTGAACTCTACTGTTTTTCAATCACTTACTATCAATAACTACATAAAGGCTAGAAACTTGAAAGAAAAAATTTTTAAAAAAAGCCTATTCTCTTCAGAAGTTGGTTTTCAACAATGTATTATATAAAGGCTAGGAATTTGAGAGACAAAGATATTAAAATCTACTCCCTGCCCTCTATGAGTGGAAGAAAGAGAGAGACAAAGAAAGCCACGATTATAATAAAATAGGATAAGCACTATGATAAAATAAGCCCATGGTACTGTAGCAACAGGGAAGAATAGATAGCTCCCAATTCAGCTAAATTCCTTCTTTTCTCAGCAGTGCATCAAATGGCCAGTTACCAGAGCCTGTGTAAAATCCTTCCTATTCTTGAGGGCTTTAACCTACAGGTTATCAGCTCATACTGAGCATCTCTACTCCTTGAGGACAGATTGCTCAGGCTAGAGAGAAATTTAGATATTTATAGATACTTAATTTTTCTGGGGGTGGAAAAAGAGCATCACCATATAAAGGGAAAAAAAATCCCTAACGAACTCTGTTATGTAGTTAAGACTGAGAATCATTTCCTTCTCCAGATTTTCCTGGTTGTTATGCAAAATTTAAAGAGAGAATAGTTGATAGCAATAGTTGCTTTGTATAAAATTACATTTTAAAGAGGAAAGGATTGAAAAGAAGGTCCTGAAACCAAAATTGGGGTCATAGGGTTAAACAAATTCAGTATAAGACATGTAACTTTAACAGAGAAAGGCAAAGTCAGGCTGCAAACTAAATTCATTCTCCAAAGGCTTATTAGTAGGCAAAGAAAGTCAATGAGCAATGTAAAAAATGATTTAAGCCCCGCCACTGCCATTCTATCTGGGGGCAAGCTCTGTCAAAGACTATTTAGTGCTTTGCCCTATTACCAAACTTATCACCATCTGTTCCTTTTGTATGTTCCTCTCTTTCTGCTGAAAGGAAATGCTTCCTACTATATTATTAGGTTTCCTATTATACACATTCCATCCTGTGGTTTGAATATCAGAGTTTTGCAAGTAAAAAGCGGCACATCTGCCCTCCAAATGTCCCCACAACTCTCACTACTTGTTAACTTTGAGAGCATTGCTAATTTTCAACTTCTGGGATTTCCCTGAAACTTGTTGAAATGAGAAAAAAGACTATGTTAAAGCTCATGAGTATACGTACCTACCCAACCTGGGCTATTTTTGTTTCTTCATCTCTATCAGGACATCTGTTATGATTTTAGGAGAGCTCTTATTAGAACATCTGATTTCAGTTGCTCAGTTCTTTCGAGAAAATACACTCATTACAGAAGCTGAAGATATCTGTGCTTGATTTTCAAAGTACCCCAAATAACGGCAAGAAAATTTTTCTTTGAATATAGTGATGCAAATAGGGAAAATCCTGGCCTAACACTTCATTCCAGTGGCATTTTAAAATTCAGTTTCTCATCAGAAGTAATGCTAATGGAGCAAGCATGGGTCTAGGGAACCCACGGCATGGATACAACCTATTGACACCACTGAATTTTGATTTATCCTTAAAAACACTTATAATTTTTCATTAACCAAGTTTTCACATCTATAATTGGGTAATTTTCTTCTTATTCCATTGAGATAATTTGGGTATGTTCTTCTTGCCAGGGAGATAAGGTAGGTAATATCTGCATGGTCCCTTCCACAACTCAGTGCTGTGCTTTACAACCATCTAAGGGTGATTGTTCACATGCCAATATAATGTTGAGCACTCATAAAAATGAAAATAAAATGATAAAATTTATTCACTAACATTTCTGTTGCTTAAGGTTTATAGTAGATAATAAATTTGTAAATAGAATGATGTGAGATAAAGAATACATTTTGATTGCTTCATTTACCAAGGTTTTTATATACTCATTTTCAAGGAAAAATTCAAAAAGGCAAATGTCTCATAGGACTATAGGGGCAGATTTTCTTGTTGTTTTTCACTAGGGAACATCTTGCTTGACTTCTCTTAATATTTTTCAGCAAATTACTATGGGGACTCTAATTTAATTTTACAGATTAAGAATGCCCTTGAATGAAGTAAATTAAGTATGCTGCTTGATATTTCTCCCCAACATTTTAGGACCTGTAGGAAATTCATTTCAATGTTTGTAATACCTGAAGCCATATTCTATATGGAAAATATTGCTGTTATCTACACATCAGAAGTGTGATGTAGCTTAAAGATGTACAGGTGAGTCAGGAAAGGAAACATTCATTATGAAAGGCATCATGAAGCACAAATTAAGTTTAGATCAATTAATTGAAAGTAATGCCTTATTGCATAAAGTTCGGTGTATTATTCTGTTACTTTGTACAGATGCTGATGATCAAAATAAAAATAAAGGTGTTTGCTTTTAATTGATTGAAATTGTAGGGGCAGAAAGAATAATTTTACTCCCACCTTTCTAAATTATTCTAGATGGACTAACAGCTAAATTACCATGAAACAGATTAATAGAAGAAAATGACAAAATTTATCATGTATATACATACAAGGGTTCCATAAGAATGAGACCTGTGGAATCACTGGGCAGTTGAGGCTTGTGTGTCATTCTAGACTAAGGAGAGGGAGGAAAGGGTCCAGAGTTTCAAATGGAAAGTAGGCATTTCACAGGTAGATAGGAAATAGCAAACATAGTAAATAAATTCTCGCTGGGCCACCTAGAAACAATGCAACACAGAGGTGAACCTAACAGACAGATTTGCTTGGATGTTTCCTGTCTGCCACACTCAATTTATATACACTAAGGTGAATATGTAGAGGTGAATATGCTAAAGCTTCCTGAAGCAGGCTTTCCTATCTAAACTCCTTTAGATGAAGGCAGAGGGTAGAAGGTTCTTTTTCAGTCTTTTGTTTCTTAAAAATAACCAGCTTATAATAATCAGTATGCTAAAAGGCATATTTGGGGATGGCAAACTCTGTTCCCTGTCAGTATACAATTATTAATCTAGTCTTATCTTTCCATTTTATAAATGAGTATCCTGAGATACAAAGGAGGACTTTTTTCAATGCAATCGAGATACGATAGTATCTGTATTTGAATTTTAGTCCCTTGGTTTCAATTTAACTGTCTTCCCGTGATACAGGTTCTCCTAGTCCCAAGCATTTATTAAATATTGTGGTGGGGTGAGTAGGGTGCAGAAGGTGGTGGAAGTATTATATATCATACAAAGACAGAGGAGATTTCATAATTGCCCTTTGAAGTTATTAAGATTTCATATTCATTGATACCAAAGAGCCATCAGCTTCTCAAGCTGTTCATATGCCCAAGTGCTTGCCTGCTCAAGAGGAGAGTGCTTAATGTATGAAAGGAGGAAGAAAGGAGAGAAGAGACAGGACATGATGAAAGTCTCTGAATACATTAAGCCTGGTGCTCCTAGGGACCTGGAATAATGGTCAATGAGAGAATAAGAGGTAGGATATTTATAGCTGTTCTCTCCAGCAATTTCTCCTTATAAACTGTGTATATGGAGTGTAAGGATAGGTACCATCATACAAGGGCAGCGAGGGGATTTTCATTTATGGGGTTTATTCAAAGTATAGGATTATTTAGAGATAATTATGCACGGTTGAAGGGACAATTACAAAACGAAGAGATATTCAGATATATTTCCTATATATCCTAGAAATTAAAAAATATAAACTCTTGTTTTTAAAATATTTGGAAAGCCACGACTGTCAAGTTATAATAATGAGAATAACAATGACTATTCCATTGGTTCACCTCCCTTTGTTCTTTGGATATGGGGGATACAGCTATAGGTATTCTGCAAGGAGTGAGATAATTGAGTAAGCCTACAGGTTGCCTATATTAAAATTCAATTAAGATGTTGAGGCATTGTTAGTTTTATAAGTATTTCAGAAGCCATTCTACAATCTCTGTCATGATATTCTCATACACAGGATAAAGATGATGTGAGCAGAATGATAATCTAGCTAAGCAGATGCAAAGCTGGTTGAACCACTGTATAAAGAGTATAAGATTAGTGGATCAGTTTCACCCTGGCAAGGAGACCCCTGTTGATATGCCAAAGAGCTCTATACTCAGTGTGACTTGCTGAACGTTATTATGAATGGCTTGTATGAAGACGTGAAGGCAAACCTGTCATATTTGCAGATTTTACATAGCTACAAACTGTAAAACAGCATTGGGGTCCTAAAGCAAATTGACAGGCTGGAATGACTGGCTGAAATTAAAAGAGTATACCAGCGTTCTATGAGAGCCCATATCCACACTTAAGCCAAGACTGTAGTCAGTATTTGACAATCCAATCCTTAATATAAAAAGAACAAAGGCAATAATAATAATGACAACTTTTATGTTAGTCCTTACTGTGTATAGGTACTCTCTATGTGTTTACCTGTACTTTTAATCCTTAAAACAGGACTATGAGATACTGCCCATTCCCACTTACAAATGAGAAAACCAAGGCAAAGAGAAGTAAAGTTACTTTCTGTAAGTCACAGAGCTAATAAGTAGAGAGGGGTTGAGAATAGAGCACAGGCCATCTAATTCAAAAAGCATTGTTATAAATTCTGCACTTAGGTTTCAAAAAAGGTTTCAGAAAACAAATACATAGCACATGTTACTAAAAGAGACATTGTTTAACAACCCATAAGTGAAACTTTTCTTGACATAGAGTTCAACATAAGTATAAGTGCTGGCAGAATGGTTAATGGTATCTCCAGCAGGATTTGTGGAAGAAATGTATCTAGAACAAGAGAGATAACATTCTTGTTCTTTCATATGGTGTCATCTGCTTCAAATCTATTCATTATCTAATTTTATGCTCTCCACATTTCCTGCATTTATATTGACACTGATAAAGGTACTCAACTCATTAATGAAGAAATAATAACACAGAACAAAGTATAACTTGAGCTCAATACACAAAATTTTGAAACAATTTGAGCAATTGTTCAATAAATCAAATTGATGAAAGCAGCAATCTCTAAAAGTGAAACTGAAGCCTGTGACTTAGTCTATTCATTTTGTTTTCAATCATATTAATGTACAATTACCACAGAGTCATTCGGATCAACTGAATGAGTTGGGACAATCCTCATGTTTCCCAAACAACCAGACCTTCTTTCAACATTCACTTCATTTGGACATATAGTTCCTAATTTTTCTTTTATTTTCAGTTAACTGCTACTGGTTTAATTACGCTAAGAAAAAGGGAATTGAAGCTACATTTTGTTGGTTTCAATCTAATCTAAACATTCCAGATTAACAATTTTATCAGATATTAGTTTTAAATTTTTAAATTCAGGACTAGATTGCTAAATTCTCTGAAATCTACTTTTGGAAGATATTATTTAAATGCTATTTGCCTTGGTAGATTGTTAACTTTATACCAGCAGTCCTCAACCTTTTTGGCACGCAGTGGTCCCCAGACTTTTGGCACCAGAGACAGGTGCTCCTATGGGAATCAAATGCCTGATGATCTGAGCCTGATGATCTGAGGTGGAGCTGGTGCTGGGGAGTGTCTGCAAATACAGAAGAAGCTTCGCTCACTGCCCACCGCTCACCTGCTGTGTAGTCCGGTTTCTAACAGGCCACGGACCAGAGCTGGTCAGTGGCCCGGGGGTTGGAGACCCCTGCTTTATACACTATTACTGTAAAAGTGCAAAGCTTATATTTTATGACATCAAATTTGAAATGTACATGTTTTCTCTACTATTCTAAGGATTAATGGAAACAAATTCTGTGAAAAAATAATTTTGGAAGCAAATTCAAAAAGGTTCTGGAAGTAAAATGAAATTCAAGGTTCAATCCTTTTAACTAGAAAGTTGTTTACCTGTACTTTAAATCCTTAAAACAGACTCATTCAATTTTGCTACTCTTTTATATATCCTTGTTTTTACAAACCCATATGGCCAATTCTTTACTTTATAGAAAAAAAACTTGAACAAAAAGTTCAGACCACTTATAGAATGTACAGAAGCTTCGTCTTTCAAATTGCACCTCATCAGGTTGTTTATCTTCAACCATTTTCCCTCCAGATAAGTGGATAGTTGTGATCATTACACTTCTGCCTGATTATGGGAACTGATAATTTTTGAAGCCCATTCTTTTCTATAATAATCTTCATAAACTATACATTAAGTGAAAATTTAAGTACAATAGTCTATTTTTAAATATGAAGATAATACTAATTACGAATCTCTAGATAAAAACACATAATTATAGTAATTACAATTCAACAACAACTTACTGGTACTATTACAAACTCATAAACTATTATTCAGTATCCAATAAAATTCAAAATCTAATTGAAAGTGCTAGTTTAGCATAATTCCCACAAGCCATCATCCTTTAATATTTTGGAATGAATGAGGTTTTGGTTGAGCTATTAATTGATACTGACAAGCAATAACCACTGGAATGAAACTGCAATTAGGAGTGGCAATTAATCATATTTGCTGTCATCTCTGGTGTCAAACAAAATTCAATAATATTCTAAATAGTTTTTAAAAGTTTTCACCTTTTATGTTTCAATTCACTTAATGGAAACCAAAAGCAGTTTCCTTAGATAATCAAATGACACCCAAAGTGTATTTATGGAAAATATGAATATTGTATTTTCTTAGTTTAAAAAGCTTTTCTTTATTTTTCTGAATTTACTTTCAGGACAAATCTGTGTCTTTGAAGACTAGGAACAGCTCCTCACCTCACCTCCCACCTGCCTTATCTCAGCACATCTTTTTGACTCATAGATCACAGGACACAGCAGAAACTGCAAATATGAAACTCTTGCAAGCAGGAACTAGTGTAAGCATCATTAAGGACTTGAGATAATTTCAGAGGGAACTTTTAGAAGCATGAATTGATCAATGTCTCTTTGAATTGGGGCAAGGAGGCAGCAGGATTTAATTTCCTTTCCCTCATTATTTCTAATTAACAGGCAACTAGCAATGTTCCTTCCCTCTAACCTAAGGCATCTACACACCAATATCATTCAGCAACCAATTGGGTCTGTTCAAAAATCAGTGGAGGGATTGAAATACATGAATGTATTTGCTATAAATTGAGCTATGCTGCCTACCAGATGATAACATCAAGGACAGTATTAACAACAAAAGATCCAATCCCAGATGGATGAAGCACTCTGTGCAAAGTGAAGGTTGTGACCTTAATAGGTGGATGTGTACCAGATATTCAGGCAGATACACTGGCTTTTCTTAAATATTCATGAATCTCACTCTTGTTTGGTTAGTGAGACATGACTATATGAGAAAGTCTAGTTTCATTTTATATGTGTACAGTTTGTAGCAAATTTAATGTAATAGAATAGTTAATCCTTAAAAAACTAAGAGAGAAAGTACTCCAAATCTGAAAAATGTTTTCTGGAAGGGTCTTCCATAAAGCTGAATATGTCAAAAACTTAAAAATGAAAAAGGATTTATGCTTATAATTAAAAAATTTGAATAGACATATCAAAGTTACTTATTTAGAAATATTTCTAATTGCATAGCGTTTGTATATTTCATGAAATGTTATTAAAGTGAAAGAACTTACTAGCAAGCAGATACAGAAGGAAAGACCATTATACTAACTGCCTATACTTATTAATAATGTAAATGAATGACCTTTACTTCTGCTTCTACTAATTGCATTTATGTTCATTATTACTATTATTTTTTACTTACAGTCTGGTTTTACAATATTGGTTGTCCAAATGAAATATTTCTTTTATTTTTATTTTTAATGTTCATTATTGACTTATCGTTAGGTAATGATTAAGACTTAGATTCCATATTTTTTTCAAGCTGCATTTGTAAAATGACCTTCTTTCTTGTTATCGATAGTTCTGTCACAACTAGGTTATGACATCTTTTTATTCATTTCTTGCAAAAGTTGTTTAAGTTCTACTCTGATTTTGAATTCCATTTTTCTTCTTCCTGTCTCATACTATGTTCATAACTGTAATTTTATAAAATTTCAAGTGTCTAAATGACGCAATTAGCAGGTCAATTATTTTCAGTTGCCTGGGGTTGTATGTTTTAGCTTACTCATGTATACTGCAAAGAAAACTTGCTTAAACTCAAAAGTGCCATAAGAGTAGTAATAAAAGTCTTATAGTTGATTAGAACTGCTAGTTACTCTTGATCTTTGAAAAGTCCAAGTTGAAAAATCTTGTTCCATAGTTTGAACTTTAGAGTCTTAATTGAACCCTAATTCAGGTACCTGATCAGAGATCACGTGCTTCTGGAGAAAACTTTGCAGTATACCTCTGTGTGAGGCACTCTGAGTAAGACCCAAGTGGGATTTGTCTGCAAGCTGGTCTCAGTTTGCAGCTTAGCCTCTCTCAGTCACCCCCAAGCCCAACAGAAGTAGCAACCATCTGCAGATCACTTTGTAGTTCATACTAAGTGGCTTCAGGCAGAGCACAGGCAGTGGCTGATCTTAGACAGCAACAGAGAGCTCTTCTCAATAGGCCCCAGAACCAATACACCCAGGGCCAGCTTCAGACTGCATCAGAGAACCACCTGACTACTTCCACAAAAGACACACCCAAAGGACAGAATTGGCAGGCAACAGAGCTCCATTAAAGCAAATCCTGCTCTGTAGGGTCAGCCTTGCACAACCGCTCCTCCTCTGTTGTCACCGCCAGTCCTTACAACCAATCAGCCCGAGGATTGACTCCTTCCATTGATATGCCAATAGCAATCAACTACAACAGGAGAGCACACAACCCACGCAAGGAACACACCTGCAGCACTTGGCTCAGGTGACCAGGGAGACTGTGCCACTGGGTTCCAGAGGATACCTACTATATAAGGCTGCTTTACCAAGACTAGGAGACATAGGATAGATCTAGAGGGTATTACACTAACTGAAATAAGTCAGATAGAGCAAGTCAAATATATGATTTTTCTTATATGTGGGATTAAATAAATAAATAAATAAATGAACAAACAGAAACAAACTCACAGATACTCATAGAGAACATTTTGATGGCTACCAGGCAGGAGGAGGAGTTTGGGAGTTGGGTGGAAAAGGAGAAGGGATTAAGAAACACAAATTGGTAGTTACACCCCCCCCCCCCCCCTGTAAAGTATAGCACAGGGAATATAGTCAATAGTATTGTAATAACCCCCCCCCCCCCCCCCCCCCCCCTGGATTTATTGGGGTGATCACCTTGTAAATTATATAAATGTCTAATCACTGTGTCATATACCTGAAATTAGTATAATATGTCAACTGTAACTCAAAAGTAAAAAAATTATTTTTAAAAAAGAGATTTCTCTTCATTTCTAATCAAGTATGAATCCTGCCTTTTTATGCTTGTTACCCTTCAATCAGAAACACAGAGCACTCAAAGAGTATAATCTCCTATTTGCTCTCTCCAGGGCTATCAAAAGTCTTGCTGCCAGAAGTGGTACTTAATAAAGAGAGTTAAAGGAAATCCTGTTCCTAGGTAGCCTGAGCTCCAATCTGTGTCAAGTTACATGATTGGAAAGGTGCACATCTGAATGACATGAGATTTTTCTACTATAGAATCACTGATATAGAAGTCTACTTTAATTTAAATGCAGAGACATTCATTGAGGGTATATACAAGAAATGATTTTACAAAGAATTCTTCTGTGTTTTCTGTTGAAGTTCCTATCTGTTGTATGATTTAATGTCCCCTGTAAAAGCCTCATTTCCCCCAAGGTGAATTTCTTTTGTAATGTGATACCTGGGAGAATGTATTTCTTGAAGAAATAGATGCTCTTTTCATCAGAATGAGAATTATGTTGTTTCCAAAATAGTTTTAAAAGAAAATTATTGTGGAAGATATTATTGTGTATAAAAGTAAAAATGTCTATGCCTGTAAAATTAAATTTGTTTAACAATTGAACTGAGATTAAAAAGTTGAACAGGTTTATTTTTAACTGTGGAATGCCCTCAAGATTTGGTAATGTGTCCCATGAGTCTCCAAGATTTAACAGCTACATTTCCCAAGCTCACTAGAAGATATAACCCTTGTTCTCAGACCACTGTTAAAATCTCTCTAAAAAATTAAAGAGCTAAAGAAAAATCTAAAAAATAAATTTTTGAATGCTAGGGTGTAATTTTTTTTTGCATTTCTTTTCTGACAACTGATAAAAAAACACAAAACTAATATACCATTCAGAGTACCCAAAATGCTTCTTTAGTTAATATAATTCCTTCATTACATTAAAATTATATCACTTATTATTATCAATTAAATATCTTGGAAGCAAATAAGGTATAAATGCATGGAGTTTAAAAACAAAGCATTATTTAAAACACTACAAAGAAACGTACATAGTGACAGCAAATTTTTTTCAAAAATCAATTTACTCATCCTGTTACTATCACTTCACTTTGTTTAAAATACAAAACTTCAAGAATGATCTCTTTGTTCAAATGATACAGAAAGCTTAATACATCCTTGAAATGGCCTTGGATTATCAAAATCAAATGAAAATTCCATGCATAATAAAAGACAACTCCTGTATTTAAATCAAAGGATTATCTTCATTTGAACACTATTTGAAAAATAATCAGGTATTAATATCTACAGTCTTGCAGATTAATTCTATCTTATTTTTTTTAAAATTTAAAATGCAGCTTTCTAATCATCAAAGTCACTGTCCTAATATCAATTTAATATAGCCCCACAATCTCTTCAGTTAAAAAAAAAAAAGGGTATATTTGGGTCTCATGTAGGGAGGGGGACATCATTTCACTTTAATTCAGCTTCTTTACAAGTGCTTTCACAAACCTGTGTCCACATAAAAAAACCAAAGAGCTTGTTTAAAATGTCAGTTCTCTGGTTCATTTCCCAGAGATTCTGATTCAATAGTAGTGTGTGAGGCCCTAGAATCTCCAACTTTAAGAAGCACCTCAGGTGATTCAGATGAGGGTCCATGGTCCAATTTTCAGAAATTGCTGTTGAAAAGCATGTTGCCAGGACAGACCAATTTTGGCTGTATTCACACTCAAATTCCCTCCCATTCCAAGAAGGCTCAGCCACTGGCACTGCTTGGGAAAGGCCTTATGGGTCACTCAGAACTTCAGCATAGAAAGGCGTACCCTTCCTTACTTTGTAAGTTCTAACTTCTATTCCATCCATACTCAAGCACATTTTTTTCTGCCACTAAACATGTAGGGTCTAGTCCCAGCAATGCTATTAACAGGTTATATGGCCCAATTAACAAATCCCATAATTTCACTAAATCATGTATTCAAATAGTAGACTGGATTACATTATTATAAAAATCACAATCAGCTTCGCAGTTCTGTGAATCAGGTGTAGACCTTGATTTTTCTTTTTATTTTCTTTCCATGTTATTTTATATAAGCTATATGTTTTCAAAATGAGCTTTAAAGGCAATTTTTTTCCCGATACCCTAAGACTTGTTTTCTTTCACAGTACCAGACATTGTCTCCACTCTTTTTCAAAGATGAGGCATAAAAAAATGTAAAAAATTAATGAGCATTGTGACTTTAACCAGAACTCAGTGTTACTCCTCCTGACCCCACTTTGTTTACATCCTGAAGCAGGAAACAAACAGAAAAGGTGATTGAATGCATTGAAGGTTTTTTCTCCCTTTTTCTCAAACAGGCAAAGTAATTAAATAAATGTAGGTGCAACTTCATAGTTTTCGAAAGATCTAGACTGAATATAAAACTACTATGAAAGTGACACCAGCGAATAGGTTTGATTCTTTCTTTCCAAGGATGAAATTTCACTACACCCTCTTGGTCTCCAGACAAGCCAGTGATATCTGTTTATGTGGAACAGGACTAAATGCACATCAAGTTCATTTGTGTTGGGTGGGTTAAAGAAACCAACATATGCCATTTTTTTCCTACACCAGCTACCAAAGAAAACTGGCAGGCATCTGTGGGCTGTCAGATGGGGTGTTGTCCATGATCGCCCTGATAATCAATGGTAGAACATAGGGCTCTCTGCTCTTGTATTCTGTCCTTTAAAGAGAAGAAAAAACAGGCTCTGCCCTGTGTCCACCAAATATTGATTTGTCCTTGAAATCTAAAATATAACATTTCTCTGTTTAACAGAAACTTTTAGATATTAAATGATACATAACAAACCAAATTTCAATAAGGTTGAGTAGCTTCCACTCTGCAACCAAGATTTTATTATTTGCATTAAGATATGGTTTTCGTTGAGAAGGTAAAAAATATCCATAACTTTTTATTAGGAAAGGTAGAATTCTTGGCAACAAACACTACTCATTTGTCTGTGCTCGTAATTCAAAAAAATATACAAAATAAGGTGTTCATATTAAAAAGTTTTTGATTACATAATCAATCTCCAAACTCACTTTACTATTAACATTGTGATATATGAAGAAAAAGAGTTGCGTGCTTTATATAGCTAGCTAGCTTGTACCATTAGTAGTTCTAGCAGTAGGTATATATTATTATTCTACAATGTAGAGTGATCTACAATGTGTTGCCAAATGGCTTATTTTAAGGGATGAGCTCTGGAATTACAATGGGCTCTGGCCTGACCCAAGGGCACACTTCCTCCCTTCTCCAAGCCTTTTCACCTCCCTAAGCTTCAACTATAAAACGGGCACAATATTACCTATAAAAGCCCTGCACATAGTAAAGAGTAAATCAGTTTTTCCATAAGAGAACAATTATTTCTAAATGGCACCCTGAAGAGAGAAGCATACCTAGAATGTTCATTATTCACTAAAGCTGCAGTGAAGGAAAATTTTCCAGCTATAGACATCACTGACTAGTGAAGATAAAGGACAAAAAGTCTACTCACTATGTCTGTTTCTGTGATGCTTTGGTGAACATTTCCTCGTTGTCTTAGCTCCAGGTTTTAATAAAGCAGTGAGACTCTTCAGTTTAAATATTTTGGTCAAAATAAAACCATTTTTTATTGAAATAAAAAAAAGAGTAGAACTTGTGAAAGATTCTATGAAGACCTCCTTATGTTACTTTAATCTCCATATATTACATTTTTAATACTTCGGCTTGCATGCTTGACAATAATTGTTTCCAAAAATTGTACATTGTACTTTGTGTAGATAGTTAAATATGTAAGTAGGGCCTTTTCAGATGAAAAATTAGTGCTTTGTTTGGTTCTTATAAGAGTGTTCAGTTGCTTCTATTCCAATGCTTCATTTGTGCTAAATTTTAAGCATCATGATTAAATCAGTATTCTCTTTATCTAACCTCTGAGTAGGCGAATGCTCCGTAATTATGTATTTAAGCATACTCTTGATAATGTTGCTGAATCCATTCATATAGAGAGGCTTTATTTTGTATACTTTATTTTATTACTGGTCCCTCAGATTACTGATGAAAATGTGAAGCTTTATTGTGTTATAATTACAAAAACAGCAATTCACAAATAAGTGGTACTTGGCCTTGGTCCCTTCCATACTGTCCCTGGGAGCCATGGAATAACCCTGGGAGAGTCCATCCTGATGAAATAATTCATATTTGACTGATGTCAATAACTAGTGAATGGTTCAACATACATTCAGAGTCTGGTATTTCATTATCTTCATAGAGTCATTGTGCATGGTGGTATAATCAAAATCCATTCAGACTCAGATGATTATTCAATACACTTTCGAAGGATTCCTTTCTCCTTTCATCCTTAGTGCATTCCCCCAAGGAAATAGGATATGTCAACACACCATATGGTAAATGAAATCAGTCACAGCACCACATTGTATCCTCTATCATATGCTACTTCACAATATGACATGCTCAAGTTCTTTCCTGATGAACACTGTAACTCCTAATATAGATTTGGCAATATCACTTGCTTTTCTTCCCCTTTCACAGTCATCCCTGTCATTGCTATTAGCCTATTTTTATGTCTGAATAAAAGCCTGTTTCTTTTTAGAATGCAGCTTTTTCATAAGTGTGTAAAAGTAAAATGTAAGCAAAAAGATAAAATAGCTCCAGATGTGGTAATTCAGCGACAAGTAGTTGAGCTATATACTGGTAAGAAAAAAGTGTCTGTAAAAGATTCAATTTTACTTTATCCTAGAAAAGTGGGATAGTGGAAACAAGAACTTTGCAGTTCTTTCTCAGCTTATGACTCATTGTGTGACGCAGGGGAAAGTTACCTCTGAACTCAGATGAGAACACTCACTTCATGAGACTGTGATGAGATTTACAAAAGATAGTATGTCCAAAATTCCCAGAGCATGGTGCCATAGCACAAAATTCAAGTGCCATATATTCAATAGCCATCTGTTCTTATGCCTTCTCCACAACCTAATGCCTTCCTGAGATTTCCCAGATAGATCCGATAGAAGCTGTGACTTTGAAAACTGAAGCTTACACATAATAGAAGTCCTTTATGTGTTGCATTGGCCTAGTTCTGTTAGTCGAAATATAAGTCTATCATACAAATTTGGAATTGTATATTACTCAGCACTTTATGTCATTATTGTGTCTTTTATGATAGAAAACTTAAAAGGCAGGCCCGTGTTTCTTACCTTGTATTTCCTTGTCCTATATCATGTATATGATTATTTAATAAAAGTTATATGATGCGCTGCATGATCTTTTTTTATGGTAACCAAATGTCAAGACATATAAAAAAATACTATGAAAGAACATAAGGAATTAGCTCAGTGTACTAAAGGTTCTAAGTACCTTGAAAGTAATTCAAAACATAATTTTACTAGCAGTATAGTTTTATACTTTGGTAAGGAAAAATAAAGAATAAGCTTAAAGTAATCTTCAGGCAAATACACAAAAAAATATTTCATGGAAGATTTGCTATGACTTTTATGGATTAGCAATGAAAATCAAAAGTGAAATTCACATTTATAAAGTGTTATATTTTCTCATTTTATATACTCAATTTTCTTCATACCAGCTCTGTAACTAAAGAGGAGGGAAAAGAAGAAAACTAAGTTTTATATACTAAGGAGGAAGATAGTAGGCAGATTATCTGCATAATATTGGTTCCTAAAAGAGTTTTAGTTTTGAAGTGATCTTTAGTGTTATCTTAGTCTGATATCTGGCATCTGAACATTGGTTCATTCAGCCACTACCTCCTAACCACTCCCTCAGTGAGCTGGCACCAGTCCAGCTGTTTCTCCACTTGGTGATGTTGTCTTTCTTCCCAATCATGCTTCATTGTAGACAGAAGTGATGCTCAAATTATTTAACAACTTGTACAGCTTAGGAATTAACTATTCAGAAAGGACATTTCTTAAGTGTTTACTATATGTCAAGTATGCTACTAAATGTTTATATACATTATTGCTATTTATTTCCTTTACCAACATGAAGTAAGAACTACTCTTATTCTCATTTCACACATGAGAAAACTGAGATTTAGAAACATCACGTGCTCAAAGTCATACTGTTTTCAGGCAAAAGGGTCAGAATTAGAATCAAGGCCAGTGAACAGAGGTCATGCTGCTAACAAACATAGATTCCAAGGTGAAAAATCCATACTGCAGTGAGTCATGATAGTTAAAATGTCTGATGGATGCCCTTATTTTTTGACATTTTGCCTGCATATTCATTGACTAAATGTACCATATAATTATGTCTCTCATATCTGTCCTTTTACCTTCTTTCAATCACTATGAAAAGTGATTGCAAAATTTGTTTTCTGAATTTCTGAAAATTGCATCAGCTTAAGTGTTTAGAAAAAAATGCCTTGATGATTAAGAGTCTCATATCCATAGTTACGGTTCCAAAATTATAAGTTTAAATTGTTCCCGAGAAAAAGATCTGGTTTATATTACTAAGTAAAATGACCCATTGCAGGGAATCTAAGCAGTATAGGGCTGAAAAAGATCTAAGTGCTTGTGTAGTGCAGCCTTATCATTTTACAGATAAGAATGGAAGGCCTGACGGGTCCTTGATTGTTGCCCGGTCTCACTGATAGGTGGAGCTGGGAATGGAAGGCAGCCATAGGATTCTGCACATTTTCTTGGAGACATATAAAACAAAAAGAAAAATTGGCTTGTAGTCAAGGGTCTCCTCAGTCCAAGTTCTGCCATAAACGGCTGTGCTCCCTTCTGGTAGTCATTTATGCTCTCTGGGTCTCAATTTCCTAACGTGAAAAGAAAGGTTTCTTACTTTTTGATTTCTTTGTTTGCTTCTAATTCAATTCTATTATTATCCTAAGCTTCATTACATCACGATGGTCAATTTGGTTATGTCAGATAAACACTGTTATTATTGACTCATATTTAAGCCTACTACCATTCTAATTCAGAATGCAGATACTGCCCCCATTTGCTCTTCTAATATGAATAGTTTTATGCTAAGATCTAAATTTTGTTTTGGATTTGGTTATCCTTGAATTCTTTGTAAAAATCTACTATGGTATCTTTAAAGTTCTTCTCTGCATAGGGATTAAGTATCTCAATAATGATACAATAAATATTTGATGATATGTTTTGGTCATATAATCAGGGATACACCCTCCCAAAATGTTTAACAACACATTCAAGTACTGAAAGCTTGATTAAGACTGCTATTAAGGAATAAGAAATGAGAGACAAAGGTGACCACTGGAAAAACTCAAGGACTCAAACAAAGCACATTTAAAAAAAAACAACAACAAAATGTGACATACTGTTTGACTAAAAGCATAAAAAAACTATCTTGCCAGGAATTCCATGCAATTTTACTATTCTTTGTTATTCCAATCGGTTTTCCCAAAGGAAAATATTTCAGTAAAGACTCATTAGTGCCCCTTGTGGAAGGCCAAAGCTACACCAGAATGAAGGGGCCTATACACACATTTCAAACTCCACTAAAATGCAACCTCAGTTTTGAAGAATATTTTTTTCTTTAATAAAGTTGGACTATTAATCTATATTGCTACCAGTGAGGAAAGAATGTTAATAATAGTAATAATGATGATAATAACATATACCTATATTGTGTTTACTATGTGACAAGCATTGTTCTAATACAAACTAACACAGGTTTGTGTTATAAATTTGTTTTACTATTTATCTGCTTTATAATAGTGCTACTGAGTAGTTTACAAAAGTTTTATAAAGATATTTTACATTTACATTCTAAATAAGTAGTCTTGTTTATTTTCATTAAAACATAAATGTAAGGTTGTATCTTCCTGGGTTTCCTAAATTTTTACATGAAAACGTCTTTGTCTAACATATTGCACTTGCTTCATATCCTAGAATCTATAAATGTCAGAACTGAAAGGGAAATTGGTCATCATGTACTAAAGGAACCATCAGTACTAACAAAATGAGAGCATTTTACTGCTGAGGCAATGCAGGGTCCAAGATGTAAAAAGACTCTCAAGGTCATCTAGTTAGTTAGGGGTAAAGTTAGATATACCTTTCTTTGCTTGCAGTACTGACAATTTTCCACAATAAGCAAAATCCATGTAGCTACAAGCCCTCAGCAGTAACTAGCAATGAAGGTAAGGTTCTAAGAAGAACAGACAGCCTCATTACAATAAGTCTTTAAAAACATGACAGAAATGTTCTACTATCTCTTTAAAATAGCAGTCACAATGAATGCAAAGACTCAGCTCTGGGGACCTGAGAACAGTTCTCTAATGTCCCTTCTAGCGTGCTCCCAGAGCCCCACACAGCCACACAGGGAAGGCACAGCACCACTTCTCATATATCTGCTTTGGTCTGGTCCAAGTCACCCCTAATGTTGAGTGGGGCCACTGTTAACTCACATGATACCTTTGTGTGAATTTAGGAAAAGATGCCATCTCTGGATGGTGAAATTAGAAAAAGGCACCTCATCTGGGTGATCTGCAGCCCCTTAGGCACAAGATGACTCTGTGCCAAAAAAAAGTTACCCCTTTTCCAGGAAAATACAGAGGCCCCCAGAGCACACTGTTCTAGAGAGCCAAGCAATAGCTGATCTTCATCCCTTCCTGCTTTCTTGGTACTTTATGAAGTGATCTTACTCTTGGATCTACTGTCTCATGAGTTCCCCTAGAAATTATAATGAAATATGTTTGTAAAGTTCTCTATTAGTGCTTTTTAACACCTATATTGCCTTCTCTCCAGTCTCACAGAATGGGTTTTTCTACCCCTTGTTCAAAAGCAATATCTCTACCAATGTCTTCAATCTCATCTCCTCTCAAACTGAATAAGTTTATATTTGCTTATTGTTCTTTACCTTTTTTGTATCCTGACTCCTTTCTCATTTGTAATTATTCTGGCTAGCTGTTTTCCAAAACGCTTTCCTTTTTCTCCTTGGCTCACATGTATACCGCATTTTCCAGCCTCCCTTATAGTCAGGTGCGCTTTCTGACTAAGATCTGGCAATTGGGCAGATGAACAAAAATGAATAAACTACATATAGATCTAGTCTACAAAACTTTCTATGTAATCCTCCATGTTCTCCATCTTTTTTTAAAAGCGGCAGATCCAGGAGAGGTCAGTGGACCTTGTGGGAGAGTAGGGTCATTTGATCAGAGGAAACTAGGAACCTGAACAACTAACTATAGAGCTGACCAGTCATCCCAACCCTCAGTAGACTATAACTGAAGTGAGAAAATTTTTGGATTAAGTTGCTGAGATTTGGCAGTTATTTGTCACAGTAGGCCACCAAGTCCCACTGCAAAACACGCACTTTCCAACATTTGTTAGGCTCTAGATAGGAGTCACACAACCGCTAGAGGCAGATATCCTCTATGGGATACAGGAAATTCAATGCTATCATGCCTTCTCATTCCACTCCCAAAGACATCAAGCCCTCAGGATAATAAAGAGTAGTGCCCGCTTACCAAAATTTAGGTGATCATCACGCAATTTCTACCTTTCCATGTTGATGTCATAAAGTGGACTCAGCTTTCTGAGTTTGAGATACCTTCTCTATTACTGTAAAAGAACATACAGAGTTTGTTTTCTGTTCTTAGTCATACTGCCGCAGGCTACTTTTGAAAGAAAACTAAATTTCCAGAGACTTACTGCATTTCAGATTATAAAATCTGATATATATGCTTTCAACTCTATGACTTCCCTATTAAGTACTTAGACTTTCATCTAAAGGATAATAAATGTAGTTAATTTTTTTTAAAAAAAGATGTAGGCACTACACAAAATTACTTCATTATCTAAGATTAACTTCCAGACTCCATCTGCTTTCTTTCACTCCTTTAGTGGATAGTGATGCAAAGAGATGGGAAAGATATTTACTTTTGAGATTAAAACCACCTGTTATAATAAATTTTGAATTGGTAAGATAAGTAGGTTCATAACAAGGTAGAAACTGGAAGAAAATACTACTGTAGATAATCAAAGGCCAGAGTTAAAAATTGAGACCTTTAAAACCGAGAGTCTTAAAAAATACTGAGAATGTATCAAATTGCAAAGTATGTGTGGTACAGCTATTCATCGGATCAAGTATTAAGAGTATGGAGGAGTATTTTTGAGGTATTTTTTTCTTGGAACTACTCTGTCTTGGCATAACCTAACGTAAACAGTAAAGGAGAAAATGAAATTATGAGCTTTTAATGGTAATAAAATTAGGTTGGGAAAAGGCAGCAAGTTTCTTGAAGGTTTTCAAATCATACAGATTCATATTCTCTAACTACATAAAAATACTCACTGATTGGCACTTAGGGAGACTGTGAAATCCAGGAAACCATTTGGACCCCCAAACCCCTTGGTGCTGAGATGAAACCCTACTGGCTAGATGTCATCACAGGCACAAAGAGAAGCTGATGACCACCCTTCCAGTGTCACTAAGGGAACAGAAGCACACTTGCTGAGTACAGCTAAGCCACTTCTGGCACTGTCCCCAGGAACTTGAACTGGGTGAAATATATTCCTGAATAAGATATATTAAAGAAGCAAAATACAAATATATATAAAAAAGAGCCCATTCAAGCTAAGTCCTTTTAGATTCACCTCAGTCTTAGAAATTTAGTTGAATAGGTTTAGCTGCATGTGACACAAAACCCAAATAGGAGTAATTTAATTTCAGATTTAAGACAAAAATTTCTTTCCCCGTGTCTGTTTCTGTTTCTCTGTCTCATTCCTCCATCTGTCTGTCTGTCTGTCTGTCTGTCTGTCTCTGTCTCTCTCTCTCTCTCTCTCTCTCTCACACACACACACACACACACACACATCTCTGGATAGGCAATCCAGAGCTGGTATGACATCTTCTCAGTGTCAGACCCGAGATTCTCTCTAGCTTGATGCTTCTAATTCCGTGCCCTGATCTGACATGTTAGAGCTCCAGCCATGATCTATATTACAGGCAGCAGGAAAGAAGAAAGGGCAAAGAAGGGCCCATACCAACTCTTTTGAGAAGACATCCTAGAAATAGCAAACTGTATTTCCATTTACTTCTCATTTTCAGAACTTAGTCATGTGGACATAGATGCAGGGCTTCTGGGAACTGGAGTCTAAGCATTTATTAGAGAAAAAAAGATGGGTATTGGATGGCCTGGTGTGGGTTAATGGGATGGTGAGTCTCTGATAAGCTTGATTTCTATTCTATTTTTCCTTCTCTATGCAGAAAACTAAAACATGCCCCCTAGTAGACAATGGGCAGAGAGGAAGGAGACATGGGCTCCAATTCCAGCTCTCCTGCTAATTAGGTAAGGTTACTGCATCTCTCTCTACTTCCTTTTCTCAGTTGGAAAAAGAGAGTTAACTCCTTAACTAATCTGAAACTCTATAATTCTATCATGGGTAAAAGCAGACTAATGGAGCTAGACCCAGTGACTATAAAATGGAAAAGGTTCAAGAGTTTAACACTTAAAAGATTAGATTAGGTCACTATCTAAAGCCCCAGAGTCATGAAGGGAGGGGACTTCTTCCTCAGAGGTTTCGATTGTGGTACAGCCAACAGAAATTGTTGTTGATTTGATGCTTCCTGAACTTCTGTAAGCAGAAAATTTCATGCAGCAAGTCTGCTGGATCCAATTCTTTTTGGCAGGCAACTTAGGAAAATCAGGAAAGAAATTAGAGGACCTTGATTCCTGTCCTGGCTTGGCCACTCACTACCTCTGGGACTTTCACTCAATCGTTTAATTTCTTTGGCTTTCAAGTTTTATTAAATGCACAATTTTTGTATGTACCCCAACAAAATAATGGAGAGACCCAGAGGTCTCTCTCCCTCCCACTTAGGAATTTGACAAAGATTTTAATGTGCAGATATACCATGTGAGCTAGCCATGTGAGCAATAAAATGACCACTAAAAGGTCTGGTGAAACATGTAGCTGCTCTCCACGTGCAAGGTTCCAGTAGTAGCAGCAGCAGCAGCAACAACAACAACAGCAGGATAGCATCTGAGGAAGAGAAACTCTGTATGACATTTCCTGAGCTAGTGAGGGATCATTTCCAGCAGCCTATGTGCCCAATTCACAGACACTGAATAGCAGAATCCAGGATGCAATGCTGAATGCTGGGGAACAGCCAGGGGTCACGGTAGAGTGAAGGAATGTAAAGGATAAGGATGCATCTTGACCTTGCGAAGGCTTGGCTCAATGCAGGAGCAGTGGAGAAATGACAGTTGCTTTCTGGTGCTAGGAGTGCTTCATACTACTCTAGGTTGGTGTTGGAAGATCCTCGACTGCACCACAAGAGAAGATGTGAGTGGGAGAAAAATTCAAGGTCAAAAAAAATAATAGAGGTAATGTAGAGAACAGTGTTCCATATTAAGCAGGAACCTAATATTGTAAATTGGTGGTAATTTGGATGCCAGAATTATATGAGAGCTGTGTCAAAACTTCTTTTCAATCCCTTTGTATAGTGAAGATTAACTTTAACCTAAAGAGGTCTGGCTTTTGCCCCTGGCTATTGAAAGTGATCTCTAGACTCCTAAAATGTCCTGACTGATAGGTGTTTCTTTGTTTGCCTGGGGCCTTTGGTTATCAGGCAGTGTAAGAATGTGATATATAATAGGGGCTTAGAAATCTCCATAGCAGTTTTGACCTCTGGAGGGACTAGAAACTAAAGGGGTTGAAGACTAAAGGGTAGGCATGTGGGCAGCATGTGACTGAGCCCCAATAAAAATTCTGGGCACCAAACACTATAGTGAGCTTCCCCGGTTGGCAATATTCTTGAGTCATTCAGTCTCAGCGTTGAGTCTCAAGTTGTAGCTGGGACCAAATAATGCTAACTCTAGTGGAGAAGATGAGTGGAAGCTATGTTTGAAACCTCTAATTTTGCTCTAAGTCTCTTCCTCTGGCTGGTTCGAACTTATATCCTTTTACTATAATAAAACTGCAATATTAATCTGATCTCAGCTTCCTGAGAGCATATAGTCCTTGCTCAAAATGAATTTGTCTCTTATTTGATTTAAATTCAATGAATTTCTAAATAAGTACTAAATATAATTCCTTGACCCTGTTTTGCTTGTTTATTTACAAAAACAAGCACTCCTGCTCTATAGGATAAATCTCATAAATTAAGATTTCTGTTTTTGACCCAGCCAAAAGCATAATTAGTTCATATTTCCCTCCAAAATGTCTGAACTAAGTGATAACTAATAAATCAATCACTTTTTTGTCTCTCTAATCCCTTAAGATGAATGTTTAATTAGGAAACCTTCTATGAGACTATTAAAAGCTATGGTTTCACACCATAAACTTTAAACTCATACTTCAAAATAGTCAATCTATTCTGCAATATTTTTAAAAAATGTATAGTATAAAAATTAAGAGACAGTATGCATGTACAGAATGTCACTGTAAGTTTCTGAATTTATCTGACTTTCATTTTACAAAAGAAAAAGTCTTAATCCCAAATCGTATACAGATCCCTAGAATATTACAGTATTGAAAAGATTCTACCTATCCTATGTAACCCATGGATTTTGGAAATAAGACAGGAGGAGAATTTCACTTATTGATTTTCCATCACATCTTGTCCACATCTTTATGAATAAAGTACAAGTAGGCCAGTGATTACTAGAGTCGTTCCAAATACTTTTCCATTCCTTTGTAAATGCATTCTGATGAGTTTATATCTCATTTTATTGGCATAAAAACAAGCAAAGACTTCTATATTACTATATATACTTTTGTTGTAAGGAAGAAGCTGTGCTAGCGTTTTTTCATTCTTCCAAATATGGAAATTTTTCAGGTAGAAAAGATAAGCCATGGACTTGCCCATATTTTCACCAAACAAGTGTATATATAGCAAAACCATCTGGGTTCCCCATTACAGAGAATTATATTTTGTAGGACACCTCACAATAGAATCACTTCTTAAGCCTTAATTTAAATCTTGAAACTTATCTTAGAAAGGAAAATTAAAACACCTGAAATTATTGAAAGCACAAAGAGAGTATAGGTAAATTATAAAAAGGCAGATCCTTTCTTTTATCAAAATAGGCAGAAAAATCATTTTCACCCCATTTATACAAGGTAACAACTGAAACATGTTTGTCTCACAAATTAAAAGGATATAAAGAAAAATTTAAAGAGATTAAATAAAAGCAGAAAATAGCTAATAGTTTAGATTTATTTAAATGTTGGTTCAGAAGAAGTTATAAAATAGCATTTAATGTCCTTTCAAAATAACCCTCTAAGTTCAGTGTCAATATTAATATTGCCATTAAAAAAAAAAGTGCTCAAGTAGCTTCTTCTAGGATGTCAGTCAGCAAACAGCAGATTCAGAACAAAAAGCCTTGTGTTATGACCTCTGAACTCAATTCCATTTCCACTAGATCTATTTTTTAAGGGAAATGGTCATTTTAAAGACATTAACTACTATGGAAATTCAAAGCATAGGTTAATTAGAAATAATGAGTTGAATAATTACAGCCTTATGTAGCCAACAATAGAAGCTTGCTGAGCCTAGAGACATTTAAGGAGGATGATAATAATTGTCATATGTAAACAACTAACAGGCCCTCAATAACTGTTCTGCTGGACTACTGTGGTGACTGTAGAAAAATCTTAATGTAGGGATTAAAAGAAAGTGGAGAATTAAGGTGATTTCTAAGTATATCAGGCTTTTCCAAAAATCAAAACTGAAATATCCAGATTACTCTAGAAAACCTTCAATTATTCCAAAGCTTAATCTACCTCACTGTGTGCACATAGTTTCAATCTTGTGTGAGACATTTTTAAATACCTATAAGAAAGAGGTGAAACAGGAAAAAGGTCACCTGAAAACTTTTATAACTTCAATTTACCTATAAAAAATTTTCAATTCTCTCATTTGATATTGTTTATATATAAGTTGATTGCTGTAAAGTAAATTAGTACTTAGAGATAAGGAGGAAAATAGAAATGAAAGAAACATGGCTTGGGCAAGAACAGTATCTTGAATCAAAATGAGTATGAAAAGCTCGAACTGACAGTCAGTCTAACCTTCTGATCATATAATCAGAACAAAATGAGAGAGGGGTATTTTTTTTTTTTTAACTTAAAGGGCAAAAGGAGTAGCTCATTTGAAAACTTTAGTCTCAGAACTTACTTTCAGTTAAAAAAAAAAAAAGCATAAGCATGAAGAAACTATTAAAAAAATAAGAAAACACTATTAATTAAATAAATGCTACTGCTTAGCAAGAAGAAATACTTCTGTTTTAAAGTAATTTCAGAATTTCACCCAAACAGAGCATGAGTAATGCTTTTATTTTGGGTTGTTTTGATAATTGATTTATATGTGTCAAGACTGAAGAGTGATCGTTTCAATGGTATTACATTGTTGCCATTTGGTTGGTAGCCTTGTTTGAATGAGGTCACTTCATATTCCTCATATTTCTGATTCCTCTTTCTCAAGGTTTGCTCGAGGAAATAATTTAATTTCTCGGAATTAGATTTAATAGGGAGGTGATAAAATCTAAGAGTAAATTTAATGTTACAGTAGAAATAATAGACACGTGTGAGGTGAAACACACTTGCTCACTAAAGAGAGTCAACAATGTAAGGACAACAAAACAATCATAAAAATCAGATAAGTTGTTTTAATACCAATTGGCATCTCTAAGATGTAACAAAGTAAACATCTGGTTTTGTCATAATTTGAATCAAAAGGGAATGATCCATAGTTTCAATACTTAAAAGAAAACCAAAGCGCATTAGGATTACTAGAAAGAATGCTCGGGCATCAAATAAATAGCCTAGAGCAGCACCTCTCAACCATTAACGTGCATATGAATCATCCACGGATTTCGTTAGAACATGGATGTGGATCCTGCGCCCTTATGTCTGGGATGGGGCCTGAGATTTTTGTTTCTCTCACAAGCTTCCAGGAAAGAAAGATGGGGCTGTTCTAGAAACCATTTGGAGTAGCAGGGCTCAATTACATGATGTAAAAACAGATGCAGGTACTTTTTTTGTTTCACGGGTTGAATGAATAACCTAGGATAGAAGAAATTCAGGCAACTTCTGGCCTAAATGGTTCTCTTCCTATCTGACATCACCCTAGGGTTACTGTATTACCTCGAGGAGAGACAAGTATAGAGTCAGCAGGATTCTTTTGGAAATAGAAAAGATGACAGGTGAATAGTGTTCTACCAATCACAAGACAGGGGAACCAACCATTTTGTAACTGTTTTAGACTAATTTGTTTTAATGGATTGTACTTGTTCCTAACAAAATCTGAGACATACTCAATATGCCTTTTCTCCTTTAAGGAACAGAGTTGTTTTTTTTAACAGCTGGAGAAGGAGAAATTCATTATTGATTTGACTATTAGCCAAGGTTTGGAAAATAGAAAAGAAATAAGGCTTTCCAAAATGCTGTTGGAATTAAATTTAATTTAAAATCACATCTGATAATTTCCTATTTTCATTTATATTTTGTGTAAACCAAATCATGTTATCTTTGTTTCAGCTTACCTTCTGTACATTTCAAAAATAAAGCTCTGAAAAGAGAATGAAGGCTATTTTTGCTTAGCTATGAACAGAACTGTATTAGAGAAGAAAGTATAGCTCTGCAAGTAATTTTACTATAATTCAATTTCTACATGTTTATGTGACCTACAGTTTATGCTGTAATGTCAAGGAATTATCAGCCCTTTCCTGTCTTTTTATAAAACATAAGTACCATAAATCATATCAGGTCGAGGTTTCAAATACATCACTTTGTTTAAAGAAGGCAACCTGTCTTTGTGAACTAATGTATTGTTCTGGTTTATTTGGAATAATGAATAATTTTTGTCTAACCTTTGCTGGAAGTGCATATCTGTACCACCTGGGAAATTACAAATATTTGCATTTTTGGATGTTTCTTTTCTTTGTCCTTGGAGGTCTCATTTGTCTTCTTTGTACTGAATTACAAAGATTTTTTTCCATCGATAAAGCTAACTCTGGTCTAACCCCCATTTTTTTTTAAATAAAAAAAGGTGACTATTCTTCTTAAACTTTTTTTGAGAATTCTAATTATGTTTACACTATTGGAGAAATAATAGAGGCTGACTAATTCGTATGAGCTTAATGAGATCAACATACTTCCATTACTCTTACTGAACTATTCGTTTGTCATTAATTTTTAGTACAGTGTCTTTAACAATTAACAATAAAAGTCCCATATATTTATCTTTTTACCATTTTTACATTAACTATAATAAACTATTATAATCAAATATGTTACCTTCAGATTCTTTTACTAGTAATAAGGCAATAATTTGGAGTACATGAAATATTTGTCACATAGATTTTGAGGTACAATTAGGTCTCATGGATAAATTAAATTTTTTCACATTCTTTAGTCTACCATAAATTATATTATCTATTGGTGCTCTAGAAGCAGGTATAGATTTTTTTGTGAAAGCTAAAAATCCTCAGTTAAGTATTTTTAAGAATTTCCTGCTAAAAATCTCTTTAGCATCATATTTAATTCATCATTTCCTATGATTTACATAATGTTCTAAAATACTATTTGGGTTATACAAGAATGAACTGAAATTGTTTTCTTTTTAATTTTTTCGTGTTGGTAAGCAAAGCAAACCTAGTTTAAAGAATAATCAAAGCTATTACTATTGTATTCTACATAATATGAATTATCTAATAGAAATGATACAAACAACATCTTTTTGTTTTAATATAGAAGAAAAATTCCCTAATATAATTGCTTTGAAAACACAATTTATGCCAGCCATTTATTCCTGAAAAGTAAAATAGCATTAGTTAAGGCTAGGGGATGACAAGGTCTGCCTCTTCTTCCATGCCACTATGCTTTTTGTCTGTTTGTTGTTACTGCTGCTGTCATTTTCTCTTCTTTCCAGACTGAACAAATTCAAAAGAGTAGGTCACCTCTTTCTATAAAACCTGACTAGTAAAATGCTGAAGTACTAAATTAATTCCTCCTCCTCCTCCTCCT
>KE750095.1:39830-53263 GCA_000465285.1 Eidolon helvum | reverse complement strand
GTCTGGAAAAGTAATCATAAATTTATTATTTTTTCCATGACTGTAAAATGAAAGTATAAATCACAAAATGAAGACACTTATTTATATCAAATACAGTGAATAAAAATTTAATATCCTTAAATTGATTAAAATCAACCAAATACCTAAACTCTAGTAGAAAAAATGGACAAAAGATATAATAGATTTTTTTCAAGTTCATAATGTTGAAAGAGTTATGTGGTGAGATGGGCAACTTAAAAACAATTGACATGGTTGTAAATTGAAACTCTGAAACATTTTTTTTGTGTGAAATACTTAACAATCTATATAAAAAGATAAAATTCTTTCATTTAATTGACCATAATAATTTTACATTTAGGAATTTCTCCCAAAGAAGTCAGAATGAAAAAAAAAATGTGGAAGGAATATAAACATCACATCATAGGATATGATTAAATAAATTATAATAAATTCATAAAATGTAATAAAATCCCCAAACTAAAGAAATATGTTAGAACAAAATAGAAAAATGTTCTTTAACATCAATTAGAAACAGTATATACAAGCTGTATATATAGTTGGATATAAATTTTGTAATATAAAAAACTTACCCAAATATATATTCATGAAAAAAAATCAGGAAGAAAATACAATAAAATGTTAATAATGACTATCTGTAAGCGGTAGAAATATTGACAGTTTATGTTATCTTTATTTTATTTTTTTAAATATTAACAAAGGTCATGTATTGTTTTTATAATCAGTAAAAAAAAAAAAACACTGTATATGATTATAAATTCCAAAATAAAGTGAAGCAGCCAAAATATTCCATGTTTAAGATCTAAACTGGCCACACTGAATTCCTCCTCTGGAAGATCACTAAAGATAAAAATGTAAATTATGTTTGCGTGTACATGTACATGAGCATGAATTCTTGGGTACTTGTGCCTATGAGAGAAAGAGAAAGAGACACATACACACACAGTGTGTGACAAAATGACACAATACAATAAATATTTACAGACATTTAAATGAAGAAAGTAGATTTAATTATTTTTTTATAAACATCTATTTCTCAGCTTCTGTTTACTGAGTTTGTCTAATAGTCTAATACAGGGCTTGGTAAACCATGGCCCACGTTCTAAACCTGTACTATGGCTTGTTTATATATTGTCTATTCTACTTTTACACTACATTAGCAGAGTTGAGCAGCTGTGATGAATACTTTATAGCCTCCAAAGCTTAAATAATATTAAAAAATAATATTAATTTTTACCAAAATATTTCAGATGATTTATATTGTATGCCAATTAATTAAAACAATGAATAGTTATAACATGAGAAATATTTATATGCTAATATTAAGTTAAAAAGTGAATATAATATTGTATACATAACAGAATCAAAAGATAAATAACCCTATGAATAGAAAAAGACTGAAATAGAATATATCAACATATTAATAATGCTGTTCTTTGAAAGGTGAGAATATGAGTGATTTCTTTTTTCTAATTTTAAGAAACTTTTCTTAAATATATCATAATGAATATATTTTGCTTTTGCAATGGGGAAAATTTTAAATGAATCATGAAAAAATAAAACATCCATTTTGCATCATATCCATAAATTAAAAAGCAAAGTTTGTTTTTAGAAATTAAACAGTAGACCAAAAAAAGAAATAGGTCAATATTAAGTAATTAGAGAATTAAACAACTCCATGCTAGCTAGTTTATGAGTAGTTTTCATTCTTGAGAGGAAATAGGGAAATTTAAATTAAGTGTCTGTACTGTGAAACTTTCAAGACTGTGCACAATATAAGTTATGTTTTAAAAAAGTCAATGGGAAAAAAGATAATAGATAACTCACGATTAGCAATTAACCTAATTATTTCTCTATGCCCATTTCTGTTTGTGCCTTAAGTGAACACTAGACAGAAACATAGCTTTGTTGCCTAAGATGTAAAAAAAGAAGAAAAAAGCCTATATACTTCTGATATAAAAGCAGGGATTTTCTTGTTTCTTTTTTTTTTTTTATTAACTAAACTTAAAAATCTATTGTAGTTATGGGAGTGCTGAACATAGCAGATGCACCTATAATATTAATACACTCATCAAACAAGAATTCTCCCAATGGTTCGTCACAACTTAGTCCTTTTGTAATAAAAGCTCAGTGCCATAACAGGTGTAGAATCTGAGCTATAAAGTAGAGTAACTTCAGTATGTAATTGAGGAGCAACTAATCTGCAGAAGATGCTGTGGTTGATCCTAAGAATTTTGTGTGTAGAAGAAAACCCTACAAATGAAGACTGTCAGATGTTTTCCCTCTAGAAATGAAACAGTCTCATTATGTGCTTTTGAATTAGGCCAGTTATGATGTTGGTTGAATGTTTCTTTAAAAGAGTTTCACAGGAAAGCTATACTCTTTCTAAGCCAAATTCTGCTAAGAACAGAGTAAATAAAACCAAACTACGAATTAGTCAAACATTGATTCTCACTTATGTAAATGGGATTTAGGGCACGTATGTGAATATATAAGATTTGGATATACAAATCAGGTCAAATCATCCTTTTATATTATTTTTTTAATATTGCATGTAGTTGTTTTGCTAAGCCACACAGTGCACTGTGTCTAAACATATTCTCCAAGTGGAAAAAAAATGAGTCAAGTTTAAAAAAATATTTTATCTGCAGGGCATAAAAGAAGAAATTGATATATTCAATTTCTTAAAATAAAAGCATTTGTATGAATAATACACACACATATACAGTCAAATGTCGAGCTAGAAAAACATTTGCAATTCACATTATGAATTAAGGGCTAATTTCCTTAGTGTAAAAGGTACTTACAAATAAATAAGATTAGGCTAATAACTCAATTTTCAAATATCCCAAGAATATAACACTTAAGTGAAAAAAATCAAACATTTCTTCGACATATGAAAAGATACTTGATCTCACAGATAATATAAAAATGTAAATTAGAACAACAAAAATTTCGGTCAATAAATTTATTTCTCCTATAGGTATAGGTTAATAATTCTGACTTGGACTCTGGGGTTGAACCAATAAGTAAATGAATGGTGGATGGTGGAGGCCAGGTTATTTACACTGTTGTAACAGGAAGTTACAGATAAATAAAAAGGAAGACTAGAATGAACCTTTCACTACTGAATTAGAGTTGGAGACAATCACAAACTCCTATTTACCTTAATATGTGTACAAAGGGATAAAGACATAATTACCTTAATATGTGTACAAAGGGATAAAGACAAACTGAGTATGTTTGTTGCTGTTGGGGTGTCAATGCTTTAAGGCCCTCTCAGTGGACAATGCTCACGCTCATGGAACAGCAGGTACTTTTCGAAGGATGTCATGGTATTCAACGGCAACTAAAGGGAGGAAGGTCCAAGGGACCACCACCGTGAACATCCCTGGTTTACTATTATGCTTTAGGCTAATCCTAGACTGAAAATCACTCTAAAGTATTTATAGAGTTCTTTCTACTTGAAAGTACTTTCCTGCTTTGTAGTACTTTTACTATACATCCCATAGGAATCTATAAGCACACCTGAGGAATTCCAGTGAATGAACTCTATTCTTGGTAAAGAAAACTCATTTTTTAATTTGAAACTCCACTGGACACCATTTAAAGTTTCACATTAATAACAATTAAGGGAAACATATTTCATTTTGAACTCAGGAAGATCAGGTAAGCGTTTTATCTGTTCATTTCAATGTGCACTATGCTTTTCTGCTTCAGAATCTAAAAACCTTTTTAGGTTTCATTTGAGAGAAACTTTAAAAAATTGCTAATTAGTGATGTATTATAATCTGTGAATTTAATACACAAGAAACATCGTAAAACATATTACTGGATAAACTTTCTTCCATCTGATCAAATGTCTTTTGATAGTAAAAAATTAGCCCATGAACATTCATGAAATTTCATGAACATTTTAGGCTGCAGCTATGAAAAAAATCTAGAGAAATCTGGAAATTTTGCCAATCTGCTGCTAATTAAGCATTTTTAATTGAGTATGCTTTTAAGCTACAGTGAAGAAAACTGGGAGAAGAGACAAACCTGAGGAACATGTGATCAAACAACTCTTGAGAGTTTACTTTGCCCCTTCGAAGACTCCTTCCTAACAGACTTCTCAGACCTGTCCTCCAAGAAGCGAAGTATTTAATGGCTCTACTCTTTAGTAAAAGCATAAAAGTTGGATTGCCACTTCCTTTCTAGAAATCTTATGACAGAAGTCACATTACTATCTGTCATTTGTGTCATACAATGACTATGTTAACGATATATATTTTGTTCAACATTTAAACAATTTTACCTTTTAAAACTCATATTTTTTATGTTGATAATTTGTCTATATTCATCAATTTACAAAAAAATTAATGTTGCTTTGTGGCTAAAATAGATCTTTCTAAACAACACCTTATAATTTTTATATAACATAATAAATATATATGAAGTATGTCTTTTAAAACATAAATCGGCCTAGAAATAAAGGGGGTTTTGGAAAGCAAATTCTAGGAATTACATAAAACTGTAGTAACTATGATTTTACAAGGATAATAGTAGATATGGTAAGACAGTGAATAATTGAGTGACATTATGTTCTGATGGTGGCAGGATAAATTTTGGCAATTTAGCAGGGAGAAAAGAAATTTGGCAATTTGTAAAAGATTTGAAAATATTCAAAGCTTCTTACCTAACAACCTCAGTCCTAAAACTATCTAAAGACCCCATGTAGACTATATGGTCTACAAATTAGCCCGATTTGTAGACAAAAATGTTCACTGCAGCAATATCTCTAATAATAAAAATATATAAATAACCATAAATTCTAAGACTTAGAGAACAGTCAAACAAATTATAGTATATATCTAAGGGGGAATATATACAGTCATTAAACTTGTTTTTTGAAGAACAACTGACAGGAAAGTGGGGGAAAAAAACAGTCTACAATTTTGCACATATATTTAGTTCTATTTTTTTCATATTAATACATTTTTCTAATAAAAGAAAAAGAAACATAAAAGGAACTCCTAAGACATGTTTGTGTTTAGTGAATTAGATTATAAATACTTTATATGTTCATTTTATTTGAACTCTTATATATTTTCCAAATTCTCTACAATGACCCCATATTTCCGGTAAAATAAAACTATGTAGTTTTTAATTAAAAAAATCAAATAATTGAAAAGTAATTTAATATATTCAATAAGCTTAAAATAAGGTTAGGTTTTTAATTTTACTTTTAATACCCCAATAGCTAGTTAATGTGAAGAAAACATATGGCACATGTAAAATATATTTACATATCCACATTAATTAAGATTTGCAATAACAGAAATGAACAAGGTAAAATTACATTTAGTTTAATTGCTCATCTTAGTATATGTAGCTAATACAAATATAAATATTTTTCAAGTTGGTATTGCTCAGTTTGATAGAACATTTACAGCAATTACAGAATAATTCTTAATAATTTTCTTGCAGGGGGCCATTTCTCAATTATTCTTTACGTTCTATAGCTCTGATCTGTGCTCAGTATTCCCACTGATTCTAAGTGATTTCCAATGACGTGGAGCTAAAGCAGAAATAAGCTGAGTTCACACTCCATTTAAGTGCCCATTTAAATGATGACATACAGCCTCATATAAAATGATGATGCTATTGGCCAGCTGACAAACTACATGCTTTAAATTATTTTAAATTTGTCATCTGTCCTTTTTTTTTTAAACCCAAGGAAGAAAGCTCACTTTGCCATGAGCTCTTAAAAACTCATATCCTGATCCTCCTTTCATAAGAATTCCTCTGGGGATCAAAATTATGGCCTTTGAGCAGTTTTCTTCCTCCACATAAGACTAATTATACTATATGGAATCAAACCTGCAATTTTAATCTCATTAGCATCATATTCTAACCAACTTAGCTGACTCTTTCTTTACTTATTCAAAAACCAGCAAATGGAAAATTATTTTCTTAAGCTTAATGTAAATTCACACTGCTCATTTTATTCTTTCCAGAAAAGAAAAAAAAAAAAAAAGGCTTACAATAATGTAAGATACTGAACTTACCAGACCCTTTCACACACAGTTTGGAGCCTTATGAGAAATAAGTGTAAAAACTGATTTAAAGAATAACCACATAAGAAAGAAAAATCTTTGGTATACTAGGGTAAAAGATGACAGAGGTAAGACAAATAAGTACTGAATATTAAATACTCACAATCTAGGTAACAGAAAGCAAATGATTGGTAAGAATTAGGAATGCAGTAGCTGGTATCAACACCAATTTGGGAGCTGTTTTCACAATGTTTTGTCTCTGCATGAAAGATGGGTGTCTGTTATATTCAGATGAAAATCTAGAACAAAATCTCTTGATTCAGTCAGTCAGTCAGCTTCTCATTTTCCATGTTAGGATCTCCTAGGTATGCCAACTTGCTACAACTCACTTGAAGGAAAATAGTTAATGCCTGATCTTTTCTTATAGTCTTAACCTTTCTCCTTGCCCCAGGCTCTTATCTCTTCCCAGAAAGCCACTTACTATCAAAGTTCTTTTATTGGAAGCACATTGCATCCTCTGATCAGGAAACTCCATGGCAAGGAGAGTTTATAGATATTTGGATCCAATGAAATTATGTTGGTCTAATAAAATAGTTTTTATAGACCTGAGTGCCATACTATCAGAGGTATGGTTCATAAAATTAGAGGTAATGATTTTCCCCTAGCACTGTTTGGGACTAAGCAATAGACTAACATTTGGAAACACCTGCTTTGCTTATGTAAATCCAGCATTGTTATATCAGTGGAATTATTTATAAATTCTGTCAAGGAATGTAAGAGCGGATAATGATGGTAAATGGCAGAAGCTTATGTCTACTACAAAGCTAGTTTAAAGTTTCATTTTCAGTTGTCTGGTGACTGTTGAATTTTTAGAGAAATTTCCAGTTCACCTTAATTAAATTAGATAATGTAATTCGTGGGTTGTTTCTGGACCACTGCTCTTCTCACTATAATGGAAATCAATGAAAAAGTAAGAGGCTTACTTATCAAATAGGAAATAAAAAGTGTACATAATTTCAGAAAAGCAGTTCTTGATTATATGGGCAATATACTAGCTGGCTAGAACTGGTTAACAGTAGAAATTACTTCAGTATACAATTAGCAATATGTTTAACTCTTTCTAGACTAAAAACAATTTTGCTTTAAGAATTTTTTTTATGATTCTTTTAAACTAATAGTGTCTCCCTTAGAAAATACAAAAGCTTGTTTGTATATGACCTAGGGTTGCTGCTACTAATTTATTGGCACTAAGGGAAAGACAGCTTCCTCATATCGAATTATTTTATTTCTCTTTAAATGCACAGAAACAAAATATCACTAATAACAAAGTAGAAAGTGATAACTTCATGTTTTGACAAAGAGAAGAAAATCCACTTGAGGAGAGCTTTCCTCTTTGTCTCCATTTCACAAAAACAATTATTCAGTTATTTATCAGCACCTAATTTATTTTGGTTTCCGTTCTGTTAGAGGTGCATAGATTTTAAAAAAATCCAAAACAGCTAATTCCTGCCTTGAAAACACGATCTTATAGTTTACACAGTTAAGAAGATTAAATTATATATATATAAAGAAATATTTAGATGGCATCTAGGACAAGGTAATCTATATGGGAGTAGTCACATGGTCAAAGGATAAGATAAATCTTGAAAAGAAAGTAGAATTTATAGAGACAGACAAAAGGAGTGGTTAGTGAGTATAATCAGATCATTATGGTTGCAGCATAGTGTTTGTACATGGGCATGTTAGAGCTGGATCAAAAATATAACAAAAGTAACAACAAAATAATAATAATAGCTCAAATTATGTAATTTCTACTTCATGCTGGGCACTCTTCTAAGCATTTTACAGATTAATTCAATCTCCAGCAATAATCCTTCTCAATAATAATACTATTATTCCCAACATTTTACAAGTGAGAAATTACAGTCCTACAGAGATTAAACAGCTTGCCAAAGGTGACCTGAATAACTAATTATTGAACTGGAATATAAGCTCACTGACATGTTGGTCAGAATTCAAGATCAGAATAGTAAACATGGCCTTGTGTATCACAATAAAGTTTGGAATTAATTCTGAGGGTGATATGGAACCACTGAAAAATTTTAAGCAAAAAATACATTCAGATTTAGAGAACTCTCTCAGGCACAAGTGTTAAGGATGGCTTGAAAGGAAACAAGACACTGGCAGAGCAATCATTACAAAATTTCTTGCATCAGTCCAAACAAGAAATAATAAAGGCATGATAGAAGGCGGAAGACAGGTGGCAACTGTTCCTTGGGAGAAAAAATATCGTTAAATTTTTCAGCATATTGAACAGAATCTTTTTGCTATATACAACAGGCAGTTTTCAATGCAGGAGTTTGTACATAAAAGACAGTAGAGCAAAAGAGGAAAACCCTAAATGGGCAAATATGATTAAAATTAATGGTAAATTCTGCCTAATCTTTGCTTCATAATAGGTACCGCTAGAGTACACTGAATATATAAGCAGGCCTGGAAAATTGATATAGTTTGTTTTGTGATCAAATAAAGTTGATTTTTAAAAGTCACTTATTTGACTAGGATATTCTTTAACCATATAGCATAAAAGTCACTTTATAATATCTTGATTGCCCAGTAAGATTGAGGAGATTCATTAAAAATGTCCTAAAGAGGATCCAAAATGTAAAACATTCTATCATCATGCATTTTTGAATAAAATTTTTAGATGGACTTGCTTTATGATAGGTTTTATTTCCCTAGGAAAGTAAAGTAATTTAAGGTGGTAACCTCAAAAACAAAGCCAACATAAATATTCCATCCTAATAAACAATAATGGAGGTAGCTTTACATTCATTATAAAGACAAAACAATAAATAGCTGCTCATCATCCTTGAGATAGTAATCTATTCACAGAGGCACCTTTCAGTATTTCAATTTATTATTCACTCTAATTTAATGGTTTCTCAGCTGATGCTTAATCAGTAGGACTATGTTAATTTACATCATTCAGTGACACGTTACTAAAAATTCTTTTGTAAACTCCAATATAAATATGAGATGTGAAGTGAACACCTTCTCCATTTCAAGCGTGTTTCTTGAAAGATGCTTGGTTGGCCTTAAATATGTTGAATGAAATAATAACACTGAAGTAGATATGTATGTCAATTCTAGAGGTATCTAACTAAAATCTATGTATCTCCTTACCTCCAGAGGAAAATATCTTATGTTATTTCTGGATTTTCTAAGCTGTATAATGTTAGTTCATGCTGAAGACATTAATTATTTTTATTGCTCAGTATTATTTTGATTAGGAAATGCAATATCATTAAAGGTGATAACTTGTATAATGACTGAATGACAATATTAAAAAATAGTCAAATTAGTTTCTAACTTATTGAAATATTCATGCACTTATTATTTTCTTAATTGAGTTTTACTGTATGTTTAAGTAGAAAATACAAATCACAATGATAACAATGGTAGCAAGATGAAGATTATAAAAACTTTAATAGCAGTTTATATTTATCAACCAGGTAGCACATGACCAGCTTACTCATTTTACATTTCACCTTTTCTTCACAACAACTTTATGAGGTAGGTCTAATTATTATTCCCAGGTTATGGATGAAAAGACTGTGACTGGGAGAGTTTTAGTAATTTTACCCTTATTACCATAGGCAGACAGAAGGATTTAGCTACTTAAAAAAAATATCTACTTAGTCATTATTCTATATAGTTTAAATTATTTGACTACAAACAAAAAATAATACTAGGTTTAACTTTAGTTCATAAAGTAATTAATACTTAGCTTGCCAGTTGTTGTTACTATGTCACAGCCCCAAATTTACTCATTTATATTTGTTTCAGTGAGGCTGGGGCTGAGACTCTGAACTTTACTTCTCCATTGCCACATGCTTCCAATGTCTCTGAATAAGGAACATTAATTAAAGAGAGATTGGAAGGCAAGAAGAAAGAGAAAAGACAATTCTTATTCTTGTTTCCTACAGGGAATTGTTGCTAGGTGACAATCATCTAATGTTCAAAAATAAATATTTTTTAAAACTGTCATGATTTTGCTCATTTAGTTCTAAACATTTTTTTATTTATTTTTTAACAAAACAGGATGATTGATATGCTCTTTAAAATGTGGTTAAAATGTTTTTTTAAAAGTATCTAGTAAAATACATACCAATTCTGAAAATTTTCTTAAAGGTTAAAGTAAACCGTGAACAGCAGGGAAAAGCAAGGTATATTAGCATAACAGCAGCAAAAACAAAATTGAAGCAAAGATTGTACATTTGTAAACTAACAATATTTTTTTATTTTATTTTTTTAAAAAATTAACTCTTCATGATGGAGTCCCGTTTTATGCCAGGAAGTAGAAAATAAAATTGGAAACAGAAACTGTGACAGCAAGACTTCAATATTTCACCATTAAATATGATAGAGAAATCAGGTCATTTATCCTGTAAAATTTGTTATTTTACATATGGCTGATTACTTCTTCATATGTCATTTAACTGTTCCTGAAACTCCCAAATTTTCTGTGAACTGGTAGGTATATGGAGGTTTGAATAGATTCTATTCTAATTTTTTTGGGAAGCATGGCAATTATACTCAGTAGATGGTGCTATAAATTCTTCCAAACTTTTAAGAAAGAAATAACAGCATTGTCTCAATTTTTTGCCAATAAATATAAACATATTTGGAGAATAAATTATAAATATGTGTATATAAATAACATAGACTTATAGAAATACAAATTTGCATTTATAATATAAATATACATAAAATGTTATAGGAATTTATATAATAAATAAAAACTGAAATTGGTTATTCCAGAAATGGATTGTTGGTTTAGTGTATGAAAATTAATACATTTCACTACATTGACAGAATGAAGAAAAAAATAATTATCTCAATAAATATATCAAAAGATGATAAAATTTGAAATTTATTCATAACTCATTGAACACTAGGAATATAAGGGATACTCTATAAGCAAAAAAAACTTTCCATGAAAATATCTGTAGCAAGCAACATATTAATTTTGAAATATTGAAATCTTTTCACCTAACCCTGGGAATTAGAAAAGGATACTTGCTATCACAGCTTCTATTTCAAATTGTACTTTTAGTTCAAAGTATATCATCAATTTGACAACTTGCCCTCTATCTTGCTTCATAAGTCTTCATAGTATCTATCACCTGCCAACAGATGTTATATTTATTTTTACGTTTCTCTATTGTTGGAATGTGAGCTCCATGTGGGAAGAGACTTGTCTTATGTATTTGCTGATGTATCCTTGTGCTGGCTCATGGTGGCAGCTTCATAATAAATGTGTTTTGAGAGAATGAAAGTAATAAGTTTAAAAATGTTCTTTATATTAAAGTTCAAGTCTACATTATTAGTTGTCTTATGTTTTCCAAGTAATTCATTGTTTCCTTCCTTACAGATGATTTATTTTTTCTGAATATATAATATATTCAGAAAAATTTGAAAATGCTGAAAAGTAGAAAAAGAAAAACCTGCCATTCAGAGATAATTATTTGCCTACATTAGGAAGACTTTCTTTATTAAAAAAAAAAATCTATGCAAATAATATTTTTGTTTTTTCTAAATCAAGTAGATTATTCATCTATTTTATTTATTTTTATTTTTCATATATTTGTCCATTATTTTTAATGGATGAATGAATACAATTAATTTATTTTCCATTACTTATTGTTTTCAGTGTCTTTTTGTTAAAATAACATGACAGCAAACATCCTTCAGAATGATTATCCCACAGGGTGAATAATTAAACTAAAATTTCTAAATGAAATGGTATGCAGATTTTAAGGCTCTTAATGTTTTAAAATTAATTTTAATGTTGTTATTTTAAGTTTTGTTTTTCTATTATTCTTCTGATGATCACATCTCATTTCATGGCTTTAAGTACTGTCTTTATACTAATGATTCTCAAATTTGTATTTACATTCCAGATTTCTCCCTGAATTCTAGATTCATATAGCTAATTGACTAATTTTCATTTCTACCTAAATGCCAAACTACTATCTTATACAGAGCATGCACAAAATCGAGCTCCTACAGTTTTAATCCACAGGGACTGCTCTTCTCACTGTCTCCGCCATCAAAGTTAATGACAACTCTGTCCTTGTTCAGGTGAAACCCCTGAACATCATCTTTGACTCTCCAGAAAGGCAAGGGTTAGCAGCAGACTTGCAATCTGTTTTCTCCCTTAACCCATCTGGGAAAGAAAGAGATGACCCAGATGACTTCCATAAACATGTCAATGACAATCCTAGCAAATATACAAATAGTATTCACTAGTAGAAGAGTGAAGAACCATCTATGGAATGGTTCTAGTAGGATGTATCTGGCCTGTCTAGAATTTTTTATGTTGAAAAACTACCACCACCACCACCACCACAACAACAACAACAACCTTGGCATTTATGAACTTACAAGGCATGGGTCCATGAAATATACCATGTTATGTAATTAAAGAGATATAAAAAGAAGATGCTTCATAACTGAGATGACTCCTGTGTAAGCAATGTATCACATACATTATTTAAACCTCTCATGTTAAACCTGAACCACAGCATGTCATCATGCATGAAAAGAACACTTTATGGACACTGCACTGATGATTTCATACCTTTCCAAGGGAAGATGCTTGGCTTGTATTTATTTATTACCTATTTCTATGAATTATTAGTTAACTTGGTACTGGGTAAGATCTACAGTTTATCTTGAATCTGCTTTCACAATCTGACTCTTAATTTTACCTCATTTTCTGCATCTGTAGTCAGCCCATCCTAGTAGATCTACTTTCAAAATATCTGCTAGTCTCCTACTTCTCTCTACTTTTATTAGTTTTCTAAGTGGTATCCTTACTTCTGCTCTCAACCTCTTTTATTCTATTCTCTACACAAGTATGGGCCATAATCCTTAAAAAATGTAAATAAATCACATCAATCTTTTGTTCTAAAACCTTACAAATGCTTCCCATCTTTCTCAGTAAAAGCCAAGTTCCCTTCAAAGAATCACAAAGTCCTATATGATTTGCAACCTCTCTTCCCTTCACTTTCTTGAACTCATTTTCTATTGCTCTTCACTCAGCTCCAACCACAATTACCATTCATTGACCATACCAGGTATTCTCTCATGTCAAGGTCTTTGCACTTATTAATGCTCTTAGCTGTATCTCTACATAGCTTGTTTATTTTCTTGATTCCTTCAAGACTTCAATTAAACATCATCTTCTCAGAAAGGTCTTCCTGGACATCTTAATAAAATTGCAATTCTACCTTCAATATTTCCTTTCTATTTTCCTGGTTTATTTTTCTTAGCCATCATTGCCATTTCATATATCTTATATTTCCCTAC
>KE750095.1:18046-39818 GCA_000465285.1 Eidolon helvum | reverse complement strand
CTACATAGCATATTTGTTATCTGTCTTTCTCACTACAATGTAAGCTTCTTGAAAGCAGGGATTTTTGTTATTTGTTGTTTGCTATAATATATGTTATTTTCAGATTCCAGAAAAGTGCCTGATATATAGAGAGTGCTCAATACACTAAAGTGCATTCTTATGAAGTGTGTGTGTGTGTATGTGGGGGGAGGAGTTGATGAGTTCTGGGCAGCTCTCCATCATCCCTTGAAAATGTGCACAAACTCCAAGCTGACTGAACACCTTATGACCAAAAATACTGACTTTATAGATGACTACTTCCATGGATATTTTACTCCATTTCCCTCTCCTTGGAATCCCTAATCATATTTCTTGAGCCTGACATTGTAGCACTTGTGAGTATTAACAATATCAAAAAGAGGAGCTTTGAAGATGTTTTTCAGATTCTTATAGGCTTGATACAAATCTCTTCTCAGAAAACTTTTTTGACTCCATCACACTTAGGAAAATTATTCCTTTCTTTTGTTTCTCCCCAGGTATTTTTATTTAAAAATTTTAAATGTCATTTATTTTTAATAGTTAATACATTCAGGTGGTTCCAATTTTGAAAAATACAAAATTATTCAGTGGAAAGTTTCCCTCTAATTTCTTCATTTTAGTCATCTACTCTCTCCTCAAAAGTCATTTTCATAATCAGCCCATTGCATAATCATCCTGATAACATCTTTGTACATTCATGTAGACTCTTCCATATTCCTTTTTACTTATATTTATACAAATGGTAGCATATTTTGCAGAATGATCTGCATCTTTCTTTGCTCACTTTATATATTCTGGAGCTCTCCTTATATCAGTATATACAGAATTACATATTTGTTCTTTTTTATGGCTGTATTATGTTGCATAGATGTACCATAATTTAATCAGCCAGCTATCAATGGAAATTGAACGAAGATACTCCTCTCTGATAAGTCATTTTCTTTCTATTTTTTCTTCATCGCTAGTTTAAAAGAGGCATCTTTATATAGCAAATAGTCCTATAATTTGCCTTCCCATGAAAATCAATCATAATGATAACAGAAAAAAGGAATATCTTAAATTTGAGAGGATTTATTTTGAGATTTTGGATACTGGCTAGAGCTTATTTTCATGGCTAATGTGTACTTGCATACAATATCTAATGCTGAACTACTTACAGCTAATATTAGGATATGAACTATAGGCTAGAATTATATCTATTCTAATTTGATGTTCTGCTTAGTCTCAGGAGATGATTACCACTAAATAAATAAGGCCAATTAAGTAATAGTAGACACTCAACCTATGGGCTTGACAAAGAATTAAGAAAATTCATTATAACTCAAGTGTAACTTCTAAATTCTGAGGGTATTTTAACTGCTTCATGATGGTAACAATTAATCTATTATGAAATTGTACCCACTGCATATTAATCCAGGGAGCCAAAAAGTTCCCGGTGATGATACAGCAGCTCTTTTGCTTGGTGGTTATTATTAAGTTTCTATTCTTTTTCAGCAACCCACCAATAAGCATTTATTGGACACTGATTGGGCAAAGCACCTTGACTTTAAGGATTTAAACTACAAAGGTGAATTTGAAACAAAAAGGATACCTAAAATATAGGAGACTATATAGATATGTGAGGTAAATGGAACTCATGCACAAAATAAAGGGCATTTGAAATTCTAACACAAGGAAGGCAATCACAGTTTTCTAAATATTACCAAGTAAATGGGCATCCAGATAAAAGGGGGGGAAAAGAAATGCATTTTTTGAAAAAGCAAAATAAATCATTACAAAAGGGGATTAGAAAAAAAAAAAAAAAAAAAAAAAAGCACCCTAGAGTAAATTTGTCAGTGATATTATGAAGACTGAGTAGGCTTTTGAAGAAGAGAAATTGAGTAGGCATTTAAAATAGGTAGAATTTCATGCAAGTGAAATAACTTAAGGTATTGTTAGAGAAAAGAAAAACTACTTTGGCCAAGCATAGCATTTGTGTCAGGAAGTAGATGATGATGCTGAAAATGTAGGTTGGAGATCACATTGATAGTTAATAATTTTCAGTGCCAACCTATGACATTTTGACATTATCGTATTAAAATATATAAACTATTAGAATATTAAAGAGTCTAACATGAAAAAAAAGTAACAACATTTTTACATTAGCAAGTGTTCTGGATTCAGCAGTAGCCTACGTGGTAATAAAGTGAAGGAAAGCCTCGTGGCAGCCAGATCTGCAGATCTTGATTTGAAGTATATGAACCCCTGAATTTTCCACAAATAATCAACATGAATACCCACCAAGTCTATTCACTGCTTGTAAACACTTCTGTACTAGTTGAGTCAATCCATGAGATTGAGTAGGAAGAAAGATTATGAAGAGAAATTTAAGAAGTCTCAACAGGCAGTATTGTTGATAACCTTAACTTTAAGTGTATCATGAAATAATCAATACTTTATAACAAAGTATTAATTAAAATCCTACACAATTAAATTTGTGGTCTTACAGTTTTGTCCAGGAAACATCCTAATGATTGTTTCCTTAAAACATTCTGGTTGCTTTTACTAGGATGTTCCCCTTACATTCACCTGTCTTTCTTCTGGAGATTCCTGAACTTAACAATGTTAAGGCATTGTTATATGTACTCATCTCACCCTGTTCTTTTCTTTATGGTGTTCCTCATAATTGTACCCATGGGAAGATTGGCAAAATGTGTTTAATGTGTATCTCTACTACTAAAATGTTATGTTTAATATGTGTGTATCCACTACTAAAATTTAAACCTTGTTTATTTCCTAACACAAGAAGACTTTTAGTAAATGTTCCTTAGATGAATGAACCACTCATAGTCTTTTGTATTTTGTTTCTATTGAAAGAGAAAAATGCAATGTAGAAGCAATATAAGACAAGTTTATTTCAATAGGACACTTAAAGCTTCAAAGGAATTAACACTTTAAGAGTTTAAAGCAGAAATGGACTCTAGAGTCTTGCCATAAATGTCACATGTAATTCATTCATCTACTTGTCTCAAACTCAACATTACTTTGAAGGCTAAATGCCAGGCACTTCAAGGTAAAGTCCAAAGTATTTAATTAATTACTGCAAGAGCAGCCCCATGGTGGCCCAACTTCACTGACATTCTTTTGCTGCCACAGATGAGTGAATTAATATTTCTAAGAGCTGTCTTTAGGGGTAAAAAAGTTTCCAAATTTGGAAAGTCTAATTAATTTTACATTTACATTACAACTAAGAGGCAACTATAAACTATTTCATACTGTTTAAAACATTGGTTTTGTTTTGTACATAAAATGTATTGGTGTCTTTTACTTTGGTTTATTGCTGTCTTCAAGCTAAAATCAGGAAAGAATATATTTAAAAGCTTAAGTGAAAAACTGAAAAGGAAATTTGAAAACTAGAATTAGTTATTGGATGTCTTATGTATTAGTATTATAAACATTATAGTATTTTTATAATTATAAAGTGATTAATATATTTTAGAATTTTTAGTTAATAAGCCTTTTTCTATTTGTTTTCATTTTCAATTTAATGAATATATTATCAGAAGGAAAAAACAAATTAGTTCAAAATCTCCACTTTAAGGAGTATTTTAGTTTTATGAATTCGAGGCCCATTTCCATTTACTTTTACCACAGAACTTCTTATAAAGTTAATTAAGAGGACAATAACTTTATGATCACGACACTTTAATTAAACATATATATCACGAAGTTGTTTACCTCAGTATCCCTTACATGTCAATTTTGAATTCTACTTTAGGAATTTATGAGCAAACCAATGAAATAATTCAATAAGGTTAATACTTTCACTCTCCTAGATAGTATGATAGACCTGCTATCAGTAAAGGATTGTGGTTCAAACAATCAACTATTATTAAACAGCCTATAATTATTTCATTGGCGTTAATCTCTTCCTATGGATATTTCTTCAAGAAACTATTTCCACTCTCAGTAGGAATAGTTAGAATCAGCAAGTGAATTGAAAGTTCCAATAACAATGGCCAAAAGATCATCAGCCATATTCATCCTTATATTTATGTGCTAGCAATGTATTCATGAATTACTGATGCTCAAACACAAAAATGTGGCTATGGGCAGACACTCCTGCTTTCATAAAAAGCACAATATGGGCATTTATTTTTCCTGCTAAGTTCTGTCTGGGATTCTAGTGTGGCAAAGAGCCTCTTAGATGCTTGCAGTTACTCCAGTGATGGCTCTAGCCAGATCATCCAGATATGGTCAAATAGAGAGGAAATCCCACGACTCATAAAACGAGTATAGAGAAAGAGAAATTTCTTCAGAGATCATATCAAAGGCACCCCAGGGGAATTTTTCCTGATTTTTTTTTTTTTTCATTTCAAAGTAGTAAAATAAAACTGGGCATATTGAAGCTATAATTTAGAAGTGCCACGGAAGAAGGTGAACTTGTAATTTTCTGGCCATTATTTAACTAGCATTTTAACAGTTTCTAAAGAATTATTCTTGCTTTCTATTCTCTGCAAATGATGGTTTGGTAAATAAACCCATCAAGTTCTCTATCTGTTAAATTAAAATTGACAGAGTCTGAGAAAGCCTTTGCAAAACTGCATCTTCTATCCTGAGAGCTCTTACAGGCTTTTAGCAGAAACTATTAAATTGTTTCTGTGAGGCTATTGTGACATTTAGTGGATGTTTTTCTTAAAAAAAAAAAAATCAGATGCAAGAAGGTGAAATGGTTTCCAAAACAATAAAAGCCATCGAGAGTGTCAAACCGTAAACTTGAAAGATAATCAAGTACCTCCTTCTCTTGAAACCTCAATTCTTCCCTCTGAGCTTCTCACTGTCTCTTAGATTGTCTTTCTTGCACGCACATGTGTGTACGTGTGTACACAAACACTCTCTCCTTACTCGTTCCCTACCATCCCCAAGATTTTACTTAAATTAGTCATAGAGGAAGCAGATAATCAAGTTAATGTAACTATGGTATCTCCATGTTCTAGCCCAGTCACACATTCTTACTTGATTTGCTTATTTCTTCCACCCAAATTTTTCTTTTGCTGTTCTTTACTAGGGAAGGGAAAAAACATAATTTCTTCCATCCTTTAATGTAGAGCTTTGATATACTTTGATAAAACACTATTTTTTCTCTTACTCTGTTTCTATAAAGCATATGTCTTATTTTCAGATGTCGAAGGATTAATAACATGCATACTTCTGTGCTTATAAAAATTAAGAATTGTTGTTTATGCAATTAGGATGAATAATTCAAATAAAAAGCTTTACAAAAGCTTTGATTTCTAAGTAACTACTTCTAGTGTTGCCAGATTCACAGTCAAATATAGGAATTCAACACTCTTCCTCTTAACAAAATATGTCCATTTTTTTCTTTGGTAAACATTTCTTTTTACTGCTAAATCATTGAGTCTCACAATACCCAGTATATTAGCTTATTATCTTACTACTCTGAGTGATGTTTTTTCCCTTCCAAGAAATAAAACCAAAAGATCATTTCTGGGACAATGCCTTCAAGAAAAATGCGGTGGTTTTTAACACAGAATATAAAATTGAGATTTTTTTTTTTAATTTTATTTTAAATATAATGATTGTATCAAATAATAAATAGTAAAAATACAACAACTAGTATAGTTAGCATTTTTCATTTGTTAACAAATTTAGCCAAATTAATTGTGGAGTTAAAAAATAAAAAGTCAGATTAATTAAAAGCAAGGAAATTATAATCATGTTGCAATTATGGGAACTACACAGTTTTTTAAATATAAAACAGAAGCAAAAAAAATAAATATAAAAGTATAACCACCAATTCAAAAAAACAATCCATAAAACTCCCCAATTCTTATATACAGACAGAGCAGTCTGTTTTGTAACTATTTTCAGTGGAGACACAACCTTACACTTGGGAGAAGTAACACACTGAATTAAATTCATATGAAGTAAAAAGACTGACAGTGGATCCTTTCCTGAGAGCAGATTTTAATAGTGGCAGGGTGATAGGAACCTGGAAGGAAGAGGAAAGAATAGAAGAGGGGGCAAAGGACTGACTTTAAATATGAATCTGACCTCCTTCAGAAAGTTCCTTGCAATCAATCCTGAAATTCTAAATAACTACCACCATCTATCACATCAACTTTAACACATTTTCCCAATTTGTTCCGTAGAATAGCAATCCCATTTCTTTTCTGATATTAAGACGTGTTTTCTTCATTCTTTTAATGTCTAATCTCCCATTGCTTTCAACTCATTTTTTTTTCTGGTAGGCTCACTACATAACATAAAAAGATATTTGAAAAAATGAATTCTAGGTCATAGCAGAGAGCAGGAACCACAGCTGACTGTAACAATTTTATAAATCTCTGCCTTCCGTACACCTTTTTATTAACATTCTGACAGAAGTGTATTGAGTCATTATTTTTTGTTGTTTTAATTCTTATAAACTTTAAAAAAATATCCAGTAAGGAATCTATTGAAGAGGCTATCAAATACTGATAAGGCTCTGCTCTTTACCCTGTGATAACCATATGTTTCTGCTGGCTTTTTGAAACCAGAACATCATTGTGTCCTAAAAACAGCCTTGATGCATTAATAAAATACAAGCTTTGGTGATGAGCTAAAGAAAACCACACTTCAGGCTACAGAATTTCTGCAAATTGAGCGATAGTGCAACATCACTTCATCAAAGCATGTGGAGAGAGCCCTCAGTTCTTCATGTCAACATGTCAGTACTGTGCCTTGTTATGAAATCAGAGCCGACAGGAAGAGCAAAGGGGATGGAGAAGTTGCACACATCTTTAGTTGGAAGCCTAACACATTTAATTTTACTCTTTCTAACTTGTCAACACATTTTATCAAAGACAGATTTCAAAACATTATTAAAATATCTTTAATGGATAGCGGAAAACTAATATATTACTTGTCTAGGATACTAATTTTTAACAGCACTGATTTTTCATTGTGTCTGGTATAGGAAACATGGCCGGTCGTATACTTTGTAAACCTGTGCTCTCAGTCAACTAACTGTTCTCTTAGGATCATCAATGGCCTTAGTAACCCCAAAACCCTTTTTCTCAACCCTATTAGATTGTTTTTTGTTTCTGCAGTCTTTATTCCCCTTGATCTTTTTGCTGCATTTGGCATCTGGGAGCTTCCTTTGCTTAGTCAAGCTTCTTTACACAGCTTTAAAAACAAACACTATCCTATTTTTTTCCTCTGATTTCTTCAATCTCCTTCACTTCATCTCATTGATTTATCTATGGGTATAACCCAAGGCTTACTTCACTCTTCTTTGTATCTCTTTTGTCCTTTAGAAATTTAATCCAATCTGGCCTGAAGTAAAACTGCAAAGGAGGAAGATTCTTTCCTGCAGCAAAATCTTGCATTTCAGTAGTTGGAGATTGGTACAACTGAACATCATCCCTTGAGATAGATTTTAAAATCAAAATGTGGCTGTTCTTGCAATGCCTAGGCACGTTCCCACTTTGGGGTCTTCGCTTTCCCTTTTCCTTCTACCTGGAATGCCCTTCCGTCCAGGTACTGGCTCACTCACCTTCCTAAAATATTTGCTCAGATCTCGCCTTCTCAATGAGGCCCCCCCATCATCAGTTCTTGTTAGTATTGCAAATTGCTGCCATTACCCACCTTGATTCCCCTTATTCTGCTAAAATTTATATTTTCCTATGACATTTTCAACTTCTTATGTGATATATATATTACTTATTATATTTATTAGTTATGTTCCTTATCTAGCTTTCTCCTAATAGAATATATGCTCTATTTTGTTCATTGATGTCCCAGTGGCCTAGAATAGTGACTGGCACTTAGTAGATGATTAATCAATATTACTCTAATTGAGTTGCAAAAACTTTCCTATATTATCCACTACCTTCTTTTTCTTTTCCCTGCCAAAAGCCTAGTTCAGGTTGCCTCTCATGGTAATTAACTAATTAGTATGGTAATTGCATTTCCTGTTCCCCCTCTCTTTAATCCATCTCCTTTACCGTAAGCTGATTTTCTTTTTCAAAATCCAAATTTATCTTCTGAATATCCTCAGGAACCTTTGCTGTAAGATCAACTTAAAACTCCTTATTCTGGGACTTGAGGCCCTGCTCAATATGATTACCAATCATATGTAGCCTCATCTATACCCACTCTTCAATTGATTCTAGTCAAGCTGGTAAAGACTTGTTTCATTTAAGAAAATTTGTTGACCTCCTAAGTTCTAGATCCTATGTGACATAAAACTAATTTACTGTCAGTTTGGGCAACATGAGCTAGAGGAATGTAAGTTTAAACAGCATTTGTACTGGAGACAGAATCGAGTCCACAGAAGAAAGATGCTTAGCCGGCTTGGTTGGGTACATGTAGTACCCATCACTGAAATGCCTCTCTCCTCCACCTTTCATGTTCTGGGAAAGCAAATCTATTTGTACAGGTACAAATTCAATTTATTCTGTGATTATCTTCTGCCTTAAAAGCCACAATTTATTTTAATAAACATAAATAATAAATGTTTTGTACTTCCACAAATAAATATTCTGATGTGCCTTTCCTCACATTTCTCCTTCTCGCTTTAAGAAATACTGATTTATAGACTATACAAGCCTTTCCATCCCAAACTGTTAAGAAGCCTCTTCTCTCAGGAGGCATTCCTCACCTCAAAGCCAGTATCTAACTTGAGAGGAAAAGTCTGGAAAGGTACCCGGCCTGTAGGGAAGAGGTATACATCTTTGGATTGGTGAGAAAAAAAGAGATGGCATCCCAAAATGGTGCCACTGTTTCACTGCCATCTCTAAGAGTTTCGAGGTCTCATTTTCTCACTACTTTCTGTTTTAACATGAAGGTCGTTAAGATGATGATGAAGCTTTTGGTTTTTGTAGCATCACCTTACCTCTGACACCAACACTTATAAGGCTCCTGTTCCAGACGGCCCTCCCAAATAATCCTCGTGTTACTTTACCATCCTTGGAACTTGATTTACCATGTTATAGACATTAAACATTCTAGAATTTGACATTATTTTGCTTTTTTTCTTGGGAGGGGAGGCAGTATCATATATTGATCACTGCAGAAATTGTTGTAGACATAAGTTGTCTTCCCCACAGCAGTGGTTGTCAAGCTTTGCTAATTGATGAAGTCACCAGTAGAGCATTTGAAAGCTTCAAATTTCATGGGCCCTACTCAGAGTTGCAGAAACTGAATCATTTTTCTAGTTTCTAAAGACTTCACATTTTCAAAAAGTCTCTCAAATGATTCTGCTAAATGACCAGATGTGGTATCACTGCTTTAGATAATTTACTTGGGTTCAGTAATAGCATAATCTCAAAATACCTTTTCACTTGAACATTATTTACTTTTAATTATTAAAAATTAATGACCAAAGCTTCTGATTCTAGATATTATTGATCCACCTCAATTAGGTTTTAGATTCTAGCATCGGATTTGTGAGTACCATATACTAAGAAATTTTTAGAATTTAAAACACCTGAAATTTCATCACATGTACATACATACTTATGTGAAAAGAGCCATACATAACGTATAGTTGTGGATTCTCATTTTTCTTTTGATATAACATATGTCAGATACTTCCTAAAGTTATTATTCTTCATAGCAGTGAAAATAATACTCCATTGAGAGAAAACATTGATTAACTTCATCATTTCTATACTTTTAGACTTGTTGGGTATTTATCACTTTCCATAAAGTTGTAAATATTATAATTGACATCTTTGTAATAAACAATTCACTGAATATCGATGTAATGGTATGATAGTTTATCTATTTAGAAAATATTTATTCTATTTTCAAAATATACGTTTTACTCTTGAACCCTTCTAATCTTGGACACAATTTTTGTGATGAATCTCTCTAGCTTGTTTTCTCATTTTCAGATTCTTAGAATAAATCTCCATCAACTGTATTATCGTAAGGTACCATGAAATTACTCAGTCTTGTTGGCACATTCTCTTGGTTCCCATATTTAGGCCTGACCTCCCTGTCACTGTGGTCTCAGGGGTACTCTCAAAAATCAATTATACTGTACGAAGAACTGTAAATGGTACAAATCAGTGTTTTAAAAGTATGGTCTACAGATCACCTGTAATAGAATAATCTGGGTTTTAGTTAAAAGTGAAGAATCAGGAACCCTTCAAATTACTCAGATATTTAGGTGTTTGTAAAGCCAGTCTTCTATATATACCAGGATATCAATTAGGAAACTAGATTTAAAGTAATCTAATGCCAACACGCCTCTTACTTTTCTATTTCTCTATAAAATTTGGATATATATTTAATCTGTGATCACTAATACAGCACGATATCTTTTCCCTTCTGTTTGACCCCTCCTCCACTAGAGTGAAACTTTTTTACAAAGTAGGGAATACGTATATTTTATCTGGGTCAGGCTTCCTTGAATCCTTTTTCTAACTAGGCTCTGACCTTAGGTTCTCTCTTTACCCTGCTGAGTCCAGCTTTAGCAAGAATCCTTTGGAGTCACTTTAGGGAAAATCATCTTTCTTGATGTCTAATCACATTCCCCATTCCCTGTGTTCCATATCTTTTCACCCTGGCTTGCCCTTCTCAAGAATCCTGTGGAGTCAGTCTAGCAAGGATCTCCTGGACTCTTAGCGATTTTCCATTCACATATCCCCACCCTGCTTCTTGAGTGTAAATGTCCACTTGTCCTTGTATTTATAGTCGAGTCCACTCTCTCTTCCTTACTGTAGAATTCTATTGCAGTAGTCTGTCTTGAAAAGTCTTCCTTTCTGTCTTTAACAACTGCCATGAAAATTTTTCTTTAACATATTCTACTATGTTTTGAAGATAGAAATATAAAAGTAGTAGTCCTTATATTGGAAAAAGTAACTCTCTAATATGAAAGTTTTCTTGTAAAAATATTTATAAAGTAATACAACCAAATCTAAAGCATAAACATGGAGCAAGCATACAGAACAATTGCTATAATTTGAAAAGATTATGAAGACTTTCTTCCTATGGTTTTATTTGTATGGCTGAAATTAACTAAATACAAAAATTAGAAATGCCTAATTTGATGTCAGTTATATATAAAACTGTTGTTCATGCCAGAAAGCTAGCTTTAAATAACATCAAGCATGACCTGTTTTAATATACAATTATAGAATACACATATTTTGTTTTTAGAAACAAATAATCCTTGATATTCTCTTCATATTTTCATTTTAATGGTGTTTTATCAGAAAAGTCTTTGCTTTTTATGACCTCTACCTATAATAAAGAATAGTAATGTGGACTCTAAGAAGAAAGAATTATTTATGTGAACACTAAGAAAGAATTCTTATCTGTTAAGATGGACTCTCCATGGTCAACTGAGGGCCCAAATTTAATAACTAATAAAAGCCTAGTGGCCATTTGCTGACAGAGGCTTCTCATGTACTCTGTATACTGGCAAGACCTCAGACTGAACTCTTGGCTTCCCACACAATGCTTATTTATGCGATCTGAGTCAACTATTATAAGGGAGTTCTTGATTTTGTGTTTCGATCAATAGACTAAACCTACCCCATCCAGTCAGAACTGCTCCATAACAACCAATCAGAACTACATGATTTGGAAAAATCAGAAGTGTATGAATTTGGATAACTTGTTTCCATACAATGGACCTAACTGGGAACCTTGGCAAATTCTTTTTTGCTATAAAAGGTGGTCTCTTCTTTGTCTCAGTGGAGCACAATTTAGGTTGCTACCTGAGTCTTTGTCTCTTGGGCTGCAGTTCTTTTTGTTCAAATAAATGTATGTTTTTTCTTAATTCTTTATTACAGTTTAACATTTATTTTGGCTTACAGTGGTTATACGCAGACATACACACAGACATACTTAGGTATACATATACACTTATCTCATAAAACTGTGTTACCACAGTGGATGTTGCCAGGGGAAAACTCAGGTTCCTAATCAATGTCATTACCAAGTAAATACTGAAGACATTTCCAGTGGCTAAGGGTTCAGGTTTTTGGGCAGTCAAGATCTCTTTTGTAATTAATTGTGTTAAAAACCTAAAACAATGAGCAAATACTGCACACCTATCAGAATAGCTACAATTCAAAACAATGACGAAACCAAAGGCTGATAAGGAACTTTTACCCATTGCTTAATAAGAATGCAAAATGGTATAGCCTCTTCCAAATACAGTTTGGCAGTTTCTTACAAAACTAAACATATTCTTCCCATATGATCCAGTAATCACATTTCTTGCTGTATACCCAAATGAACAGAAAACTTATGTCCCACAAAAGTTGGCAGAGAAATGTTTATAGCAGCTTTTTTTTGTGACTGTCCAACTTGGAAGCAACTAAGATGTCCTTCAACAAGTGAATGGATAAACAAACTGTGGTACATCCATAAAATAAAATATTATACAAAAAAAAAAAAAAGATTTTTTTAGCCATAAAAGGACATGGAGGAACTTTAAAATCATATTGCTAAGTGAAAGAAGCCAATCTGAAAATGCTCTGTACTATATGATTACAATTATATGACATTGTTGAAAAGGCGAAACTCTGGAGGCAGTAAAATGATCAGAGGTTGCTAGGGTTTCATCAAGGGGAGGAAAATATGAATAGGGAGAGCATATGGGATTTTTAGGGCAGTGAAAATATTCTGTGTGATACAATAACAATGGAATTATGTCATACATTTTTCAAAACCCATATAATATAAAATACAAACAGTGAATCCTTATGTAACAAATTTCAGTTAATAATAATGTAATAATACTGGTTCATCAATTATAACAAATGTACCACACTAATAATAGAGAAAATTATATATGTTTTGGGGGAGAGGTATGTAGAACTCTGTAGTTTTCAATTAATTTTTAAAATTTCAATTAATTTTTCTGTAAACTTGAACTGTTCTAAAAATTTTGTTAATTAAAACAAAAAAGCAAAAGCTAAGACAGAGGTTATAAAACCAAACCAAACCAAACCAAACCAAAACAAGACAAAAATCATGGTAAAATAGGACAGCTTTGTGACCAGATTTTTCATAGTGACACAACTGAACATCTGAGCTGTTACCTTTTATTCTTGAGGTGGTAACTATAATGGTACCTGTGACAATGATATATTAGAATAAAGCGCAAAGAAATACCAGAGAATATCCAGGTCTCATTAGCTAGAAACTATGATTCTGCTACATTCAGTCTGGGTTTGAGTTAAGCCCCAAATCTGTTGAACTCTTAATCATATTTCGAATGACTACTAAGATAATGAAATCAGGACTTGCCAGAGCAGCCCAAGCACTGAAGTGAGGCCAATGCTATACAATTACTTCAGACCGTGAGGTGTCCTTTTGACCCTTGGGCAGATTTTCTCTTAGATAAACCTCCCCAAAGCCCTAGGAGTCCTGCCACAATTTAGATGCTCCTGTTGATCCTCCTAGAGAGAGCTAATGGAGAGGAAGGAGGAAAATACTCTGAGTTCAAGTTTATTGATATTGAATAAGAATGACTAAAATTAGAAATACTAGCAAATCTTTAAAATTAACTCCAAGTGAAAATTTAGGACCCAAAGAATCTCTTCTATAAAAAAGCTTCTCTAAACAGACTCTGGTAGTAGAGAGGCATAAAAAGCAGGTGAAACTTTAGGGCTTTCGAAATGGAATGCTTCCACTGCTCCACAGCAGAGATCCTTCAAACCATGGTGCACAGATGTACAACGATTCAATCCCTTCAGGCTGGAACTGCTCTGGAGCTGCATGGCAGTGCCAGTCGTCTCTGGTTGTAAGCAGTCTCTGCAGTGTCTTATAGGAATATTATCATTGTCTACGTGCACCTGATAAGAAAAAGGCTGAGAAACATCTCTCAAGAGCATATCTGCTAATGATGTTTTGATCCAAAATGGCTAGATCAGTTCTCGGCGATTTCTACTTCTTCTACATATTACCCTACTTTGCACACGAGGATATTTGCCAAGGAACTTTTCCGAACATATTTCACATGAAAAGTATAAAGCATGAACTATTACAAAGCTATCAACAAATTCAGAGTTTCTATAATACTTCTGATAATACTGCCTATTTTTACATAACATTTTCATTCATTTTCAAAGTCCATAAAACCAAAAGTAGGAATCGGCTGTTAACTTATAATGAAAACTTCTGTACTTACCTCAGGGTAAAACGTCCGCGCCTTCACACAATCCCTCCACTCTGGGACTGAGCAGTTCTTGAAGTGTCTCTACCAGGTCTAAGGGGAAAGAAAAATACATAAATAATCTTTTCAGTGTGCTTCAGCTAACATTAAATTCTGTTTCAAGTTGTTCAGATTCTCTTTTTGCCATTTCATGAAATTTCCACATATCTTTCATCAAAATATCTTGGGCAAAATAATCAGCATTTAAAGAATACTTCATTTGAAAAGGGAATTTTCTTTCTTTAAATCATTTATAATTTCTCCCTTATCCATCTTGGAATGGATGGTGCCTTCACCTGTTATAATACCATATTAACTATTTTCCATGATTGTTTACATTTTTATTCTTTATCTAGATCACCTAGATCACATTTTTATTCTTTATCTCATTAGGAACAGCAAATGTTTCCACAAGAGAAGTCAGAAATTGTTGGGCTTACACCATCCTTTCTGTGGCTTCACTGAGACTGATTTATTGCTTTACTCTACAAAATAAACTAACACATTTTGGTCCCTAATCTCTAATGCCTAATTTTTTTTTTTTGACCTAAAAATCTCTACTTGAGCCCTAAATACCCCATCAAATCTATAATAACACTGACCTGAGCCAGGAAAAAGTATGCTCTGTCAGCATGTTCTATAAGATAGGCTTCCATCACCACAAAGTTTTAGGCGTTCTTTTTTGGAACTAGGAAAGAAAATAAGCTGGCTTTGGCAGTCAATCACGAACTGCTGTAATTCGATGAATCTCTTGTCTATAGGCTTTTCTTGGCAAGCTTCTTTCCACTGCCTGCAAACTGACTACCATTCTTTGCAAAGCTTCTTTGAAATTCTACTCAAACACTACCCTCTACAACCCAGAGAATTATATGTTGCTGGAAATATATTTTAAATCAGACTTTTAGTAGAAATATCTAATTTGAGAGCTCCTTCTTAACCTCTACCACCTGTTTTGCAGATGTTGTTTACCCACAGACCTGTCCTAAGGCAAACCAATGGCTTAGTGTTGTGTAAAGGTCAGAGAAGTCAGAAGCCTCAGCCCCACTAGGTCAGCTTGTCTTGCCAAATAACCTACCCGTGGAGACTTGTAGTACAATGATGTAAATTGAATGGTACTTCTAAACTCTGTCTACTTCTAAGAATCTGATTCTGTATATCTTTGGAATTCTTAAGAGCAAGTGATTGGAGATTGAAGACAATGAGACCAATATATCTTTCAAAGAGAGGTACACAGTAGTTTTTTTTTTTATAATACAGTCAGTTTTTCATTATTAATTTTACTATTTTTAACATGAGTAATTTCTTGACTCCTATTATTCCTACTAAATATCAATGGAACAATATGGATAAATCTAAAAACCTTAAAGTTAAGTGAAATAATCCAGACATAAAAAGTATATATTATATGGTTACATTAATATGACATTCTAGAAAAGGGGGAAAAGAAGACTATGGTGACAATCAGAACAGTGGTTGTAAGAGATTAACTGTAAAACAGCATGAAGAAATTTTCTCAAGTAATAAAAAAAATTCTATATCTTGATTGGGATAATAGTTACACGAGTATTTACACTTGAAAAAACTCCATGGAACTATGCCCTTAAAATCTACATTTTATGGTAAGTAAATTATACCTCAATAAAAAACAAAGAACGAGATTCAAGGTGACCTCTTACTTTTGGAATGATTTTGAATCAGGGAATCTTTAAAAGGAATATTTATATCTCCTTCTGGGCAGTAAAAAAAAAAACAAAAACAAAAAAAACTCTTCACTCTTTATTCATGCATCCACTTAACAATAATTTATAAGCATGAATATATCCAGAACTAATACAGCAGCAGTGTGTTAGAGGAAACAGTGTTAGCCATATAGACATGGCCCCTATTATGAGCTTTGATTCTGTTGGGGGAAAAGAGACAACTAAAATGGACAAAAACAAAGAGTTATGACTATAACATTAAGAGAAGTTCCACATTTTAACTAAGAGCTTGCATCAAAACACAATGAACTACTTTATACTGAGCTGAAAATATTCGTGTTTGCATAGTTATTAAAAGCTGTAAGTGATCAGACCGAAGCAAATCAAGCCTATATATCCTCTAAATTTACTGAATCAAAACCTCAAAATACTTTTTGTGTCAAATTTCACTGGGACATTGAAGTTTGTTTTTTTTTCTTAAAACAAAATTTAGGCTTCCTAAACCCTAAGGCAGCTTATATATACAGCTGTCCATGAGGATAACATGGTGTTAAATGACCCTCTTTCCCGTGAGCAATTCCCAGCTGAGAAGACAGGTGTATCTACTTCTGGTGACTCTGCTGCCAGCAAGGAATCTGCAGGCTCGCCCAACAACAAGCATTATGCATTCTCACAATAAATCCAAGCTTGTAACAGGTGCAATATTTGACTTATTAAGTATAACCACAAATAGACCAGCATTCTAATATAAAGTGCTTTCAGGTAAATTCATCTCCCTCACCCCCCCCATCCCAACACACACACACACACATTCAAACAAAGTTCCCCCTGTGGACATTCCAATTTTTAAAGCACATGAAAATTTTTCTTAGTTTAACTGGTAAAAAAGAAAAAAAAATCATCAGATTCCCTTTTATGGCTTTCTAACCTATTTGTTCAAAATTCTTTCCAAAATCGGAGGAGTCATTTATAAGATTTATAAAATGAAAAAATATAATTAAAAAGAAAAAAAAATCCCGGATGTGAATTTTGTGATCTTTCTGGAAAGAAACGAACATGATTTTTAAAACATTGCTCTAAAAGGAAACACGTTAGGAAATAGTGAGTAGTTCAAAAATTAGCCTTAGAATGACAAGTTTACTTTACACCAAGGCTATAATGGATAAATGAATGCTCTATATTTAATCAGCCAAGCATCCACAGCATTGCCTCTTACTGGTCTCTACTGTCCTTCCCAGTCTCTGACTGGAAAACTTAGGATGTGGGTTGCATTCTACCGGCAGGACAGAAAATGGCCACTAAAACTCTAAAGGAACTGGGACTCTAGAGAACTTACTCATGGGAACTATTCCATATATTCACAGAAAATACTGTCGGATTGAAATCCAAACTGTAGAATGACACTTTAATTACTTTCTTACTCTGGTCAGGAATAAATTCAAAAGAAATCCTCTACTGCTGATAAGGAAAATATGGTTCCTGTTTGCAGAGGTTTAACATATTTAATGGTTTAAAAATATGTTTATGTACATATATACCAAGTAATATATATTTTTTAATTCCATGTTTTATTTTTATTCTCCAACCAAATACTTGATAACTAGAAATGTTAACGCAATGGAACATTTTCCTAGCATTTTAGTGTCATTTTTCCTTCCGCTTTTCCAATTTTTACTCTCCCAATCTCACTTCAGTTTTGGTTTCTATTCTTTCTTTCTGCCAGTGTGAACATCAGTTCTCTGTGTTCCCAGTTCCTTAGTCATTCTTTGATATTTACTGGTATTTTAAGAAATATGTTAAGGGAAAATGTGGTATTGAGTTTGTGAGATCTGAAGAACCTTATAAGCACTGGACTTAAGACTTCTCAATTTCGATCTATTGGATACATAATTGTGATGCAAACTTCTAGATAATTTCTAATGGTTTTTGCATTGTCACAGTTTTCTCTCTCACTAACTCTCAAAGATTTCATATCATGACATTCAGTCTGCAGGTCTGTATCCACTGATAAGGCAAACCTTTCCCATGTGTCCTTAGAGCAAATATTAAGCAGTTCCAACTTTAATGAATTTATTATACAGTAAAATTTATCTAATAGCACTGAAACATTTTGAAAAAGGAAATAAAATTGTTGCAACTAATGATTTAGAATTTAATCTTTTGGAGGTTTAATTTTAGGAATTAGCTTTACTGCATATGCATACTTTAGATAAGTTCAGAAGTATATATTTAGCTCCTAATATGGGCAATCACTGTGCAAGGCACAATGAATGCATACATAAAACATAACCCTTCCTCTAAAGTAACTCATAGCTTAGCCAGTGAATGTAAGGAGATATAAACACATAAAAAGATAACTTAATGTCATTTGGTAAGTGCTATGACAAATGTATATGTCAGGCTATGGAAAAATGTAGGTTGTAGATTTAATTTTCCAGATGAGGTAGAAAGGACTAAGATGTGTTTCACATGTATTAACTGAGTATGTAATTTTGGGACATGTGTTACCTAACTCAGTCCTTAAGATACTATCCTGATTATTAGTTGCAGAATTCATTAAATACTTATATACTTGGTTTTGCTCTGTTTTTCATATAATGATCTTTTCTTTAATAGTTACCCTGTGGCTAGTTCAGGCAGAATTTTATCACCCATAAAATGCACATACCTATAGGGTTATTGTAATATTTAATGAAAAACATATGTAAATTATTTATAACAGTACCTCGTATGTGGTAATTGCCCCTCCCCTCAAAAAAAAAATCATCCCTACTGAAGTTTTGGCTTTTTGTTGTAACTCTCTCCCCTTGGGCAAAACTTTTATTTATAAAAGATCTAGGATTAGTTATCACAGTTCTTCTTTACTTAGAAGTCATTCAATTCATCTAAACAGGTTGCTTGATGTTTATATCTGAGGGGAGAGCCACATATTCCTTTTAGACTAAGGCTCAGATGGGACACGTATCTGTAGCTAGAGGTCAGTTCTCAAGGGAGATGACTGAGCTGAGGAGATCTTCAAGATGTTCACAGAGATAACGGATAGGTTCTACACGGTCTGCATATTCCTCTTAAATACACTGAATGAAAAATTATGAAAGATTTTGAAATGAACTGAGCATCTTTAATGGGAGGAATGCATTATCTGGCACACTCTTCTTGGCTATGTGATTCTTTGGAAGTGCAATTGAGCTGTTATAAAGATGTAAATTATAGATAACTGATAGCAGTTAAAATAATATGTATCCAAAGACAAGAAAATTCCTTCTGGTGGAGGGAAAATTGATTTCTCCCATTCCAAAGGAAAAAAGCCAGTTTTGCATATATTTGTAGATTTAATTCAACATTCCTGGCTCAACTATGTATGTGTGGTCTTTTGAATTCCCTCTTGAGCCAGTTGATAACATCTTATTAGTTTCTACATTAGTAACCAAGTTAAAATTCTGATAGTGTTTTTTTCATGTTTGTATAACAATCTTGAGTTTGTCCTTTTAAAAATTATCCTCTAATTTTACATTTTTGTTTTGAGTCTCATGATAATAATCTAAATGATTTGGGGGTCTTCTCAAGCACTATCTTATAATCATGTACTCTCAAACGAACCCAGTGTCCATGTTTATAGGTACAATCATTTTGGCACCAAGAGGTATAAATAAGAACAGAGGTGGAAAAAGGCTAATGATGACACTGCACAAAGAGAATTCCACAAACAAAATATTAGGAGAATTATCACTATAGTGCATACTATTTTGCCATACTGGATATAAGAACCTGTGTATAGCAAGCCAATGCCATATTCACGTGGAGAACAGATAATCCATTTCAACAAAATATCTCCTTCTACATTAAAAAACAATACTGTGAAACTGAATTTCTCAGATTTTTAGATATTTCTGTATTTTATTTGTAATTATATTTTGTAAGAGGTGTAAGGATAAAACGTTTATGCTGGTTTTATGTTTGCATATTTTTAGAGTAATTTTAAGTAACTGCAATGAAAATGATTTAATGCTGGTGTTCAAAGAGGAAATTTTTCTCCTTGGTTCTGTTTTCCCCTTAAAAATACTCTATATAATATACAAACTGGCCTAAAAGATTGTGAAAAATGTATATTTCAAATTTTGCATTTGTGTAAATTTAGTATCTAAGAGATAAAGCTATGGTGTCCTGAAAGACTTAATTTATTTCAATTTCATGATCATCTTTAATTCATCCTGACTTCCCGTCAGATCATGTGCTATAAGAATAAAGAAGGCTCAAAATAAATGTCATTGTTTTAAAAAAAGCCTAGTCCTAATGGAACTCTGAAAGTTCTCCTGTATAGCTGTAAAATATCGCTCATCTCTTCAGATTGTGATATATTATTAATTTGAGTTTAGTAATATCAGAATCCAATTATGAGATTATTTTATTAACGAAGAAATAAAAGGAGAGATGGATTTGTACTGCATCCATTTTAAACTCAAAAAGAAAGAAATTATGCCAAATGTCTTGTTTAAACTAATGATATCATCTTCTACTATTCTAAAAACCAGTTGCATCTTGGGAAATGATAGCTATTAGGTGGGAAGTATATTTTAATTATTTAAAAACACATTTCTTTCTGTATATTATTCATTTAACAAAACCTTTTATAGAAATCAGCCTTAAAATTGTATATCTTAAATTAACTCTTTGGGGATCTAGCAGAATGTTCTCTCTAGTTGTTAGGTAGTTAGGCAGGCATGAGTGACAGCAGCAAAGGCCCCCGGCTCTGTAACCAAAGAAACCTCCCTTGAAGACCTTCCTTAAGGACCTCTCAGAAACACATTCCCTTTAGAGTTATAAATTAACCTAAATCCTAGAGCAAGAAGGCCATAAAAGCTGCTGGCTAAACCAGCCACAAATGCTTCCACAGAAAGTACTACCCCAACCTGCGCATAACCTCAGCCTCATTATAATGTCCTGCCTGTGCCTGGAAGTTCATGAATCTAATCCCCCCCCCCCCCCCCCCCCCTAAGCACATGCACAGTAGGCAAAATGTTATATGGCAGCCAACTGTCAGTCAAGGTGACCTCACATGAGGATCATCTAGCACTTCCCATCACGGGCCCTAATATAATACAGAACTTCCCACTTCTGCATGGTTACAGCTTTCTTTGCTGAAAACCTGCTCCTCCCTTTGAGTGTACTCTATCCTTTATCTTTTCGCCTTTCAAATTCCACAGGGCTGCAGCCTTCCTTAGCATGGCCCATCTCTTTCTAAATGTACTTTCAATAAATCTTACTTCTTCTCAATCTCACTGACCTGTAAATCTTTGCTGTGTTGGTGGGGAAGAAATGAACCACCCCCACCCCCATGCTACTGGGGTGACACTGGATTTCACATCACCTCAGCAGTAACATAGCAATGGAGAAGGAAATAAAAAAAAAAAGCTCTACAACCAGATAGGATGAGTGAAGACTCCAGGTATGACCTTGAACTTCTTAGAAAGCTAGGGTTTGAGAGGTTCTACTCTGTGGGATGTAAATTTGAAGATTTCTGATGTTCCCTTGTTGATTGAGGGATTCTCAGTATTTAGTAGATTAGGGATGTGTCTATTGTTCTTTTTCACTTATTTATCTTACGGCATATAGTAGGCACTCAATAAATGAATCAATGATGTTTATTGGTAGGAGGGTTTGCCCAAGAAAGCATGCTCATGTTAAAAGATTTTTAAAAATGGATTCAATAAAGGCAACTATTACAGCAAAAACATTTTAACAGTGTGTTATTTGGAGAACAATATTTAAGTTAGAATACAAAGACATATAATTGGCATATTTTTGTTTTGCTTTTGTTTTAGCTTATGGAAATAGGTGAACGTAGTTAAAAATACAGTACACCTATCATTTTATTCTATTGAGGATTTCTTTC
>KE750095.1:0-10260 GCA_000465285.1 Eidolon helvum | reverse complement strand
ACAAGCACAGGAAAAAACAAAGCAAAGGCTTTAAAATAAGAGGAGCTTGGGAAGTTCAGAGAAAAGATACATGAGTGTTTCTTAGACAAGAGTTAGCAGTTGGTAGACAGGGGTAAATTTGTGGTAGGAGTTTTTAGACTATAACCAGAGGTTTAACTTTATCCTACAGTGTTATGAGAAGTCAATGAAGGTTCAGCAGGGTGTGAGTCACCAAGCTGGATCCATTGGACCCAAGGCGGAGAGCTTACAGTGAGATTAGATTTAATGGGAAATACTGCATTAGACCCATAAATTGAAAGGGTGCTGAGGTGGTTTGAAATATAATATACTTGGGGGCTACCATCTTTGGTAAAGGGATTTCTACTCTTCCTGTTAACATCTTCCACCTCCACTTTTATTTCACACTCTTCCCAACACATATTAATATAACAGGACTAACTGAAAAATGTATTTGTATGAATTCTGACTTGAATTCTTATTGTGGCATCTTATCAGCATCAACATATAAAGATTGATTAATATGTAAACCTACAGCCAGATGTGTAAAAATAACAAACATGCACTAATTACACTTACACACTGAAAACAATACTGAAACATACACTGAAATACTGAACATACTGAAATTACCTAGTTAGTATACAGACAATCATACAAGGAAGTGAACAGCAAAACCATTAGAGAATCTATTTCAGAAAGGGAGTTCCTTATCTCAGATATAAAAACCCCGTGTTTTCATGGTCTGCTAGCCCTATCTCCTACTATAGTGGTTCATACTATCCCTCTGCTCTTCTCACACTTGGCTAGAAGTTCTGGGCTCTCCTGGCAAGCCCTTAAACTGAACACACTGAAATTATCCACTGGCTTGGTTTAGGTAGGTACCATGAAGAAAAGGCCATCCATAGCTTTATAGTAACTGATGGACCATATCAGGTACCCACTAAGAGTTTAAAGCACTGTTATCTTTTACTCCTGCTTCAAAAGGAGTATGTGTGGTATGTGTGTATGTATGTGTGTGTGGGGGGGGGGGGGGGGGGGGGGATACATACATACATACATATTTATGAAAGTTAATTCTAGATATATTGAATAATATTACACTGGGTAGTTTTTGTAATGCTGAATAATCCTATAAGTAATCTGGAAAAGCTATCTCTGGTCAGTTTCCATGTACCACCTAGAAGCTGGCTCACTGTAGGTATTAAGATACTCTATAGCTTTTTTTTTTAAGACATCCTATAGTTTTGATAGTAATCTACCCAAACTCTGTATCAGCTGGATTTCCCCGAAGCTCATTAGTTTCTGACACAGCCTGCCAAAATCTCAGTTTCTACATCTGCTCTCTTACGCCTTCAACTCCAAAACCCATCTTTCAATTTCAGTGGGAGTAATTTAGGAGATGGAGTTTGGTATATCAACTTTTTTTTTTCTCCTCTCAGCTATATTTTGAAGGGACAAAACTATTCCATCTATGAAAGAATTTGGATATGTGAATGTGTCTTTTCACCAAGTCTTAGTTCTATTTATGTGGCTTAAATAAACCAAATGTCAATTTTTATTTTAAAAATGCACATATATTTAATATGTGCTAATTAATTAGCAGGTCCTGTTCAGAAATAACAGTTCCCACCAGCACTTTTAGGAAAGAAACCTAAACAAGAAAGAGTCTCTTCATTTTGTTTATCTAGCATTCTGCTTATCTATTTTTAGCAGATTCTTCTTCACTTTTCCCCATTGGACAGGATCAAGGAGCTGAAACTACTTTATAATGAATCTCTTCAATCAGCCTGCTCTTTCCTAGCTGTATAAAGGATAACAAAGGATAACAAAAAATGCCAAAGTCATGAAGCCTATTTTCTGTGTAGAATAATGAATCCTTAGGACAGAGGCTCTGAATGCTCCCTTACAATAGCTACATGAAATTGATCAAGCTACATGGAAAAGTAGATTCATGTTTTATTTCTACTTTTATATTTCCTCAATGCTTTTCAAAATTCTTTAAATAGGAAGAAGCTCCTGGAAACTGGTCTTCTATATCTCACAAAGTAAAACTGAAAGACTGGTGAATATAATCTTAAGTAACATGGTAAAGTCTTCAACATGAGTTGAATGGATCATAATACTGTGCAGTCAGTAGAGTAAAAGTGGACTGTAAAGGTTACGAGGATATGGGCAATTTCAGGTCATAGAGTTCCAATTCTTCTCCAGCTCCTTCTGTTTCCAACAATTTAGATATTAACATTTAAATTAAAAAAAAACCAGAATACCTAATAGCTATTATAGTTATTAAAATAATCTGACATCACTCTATACAGTATCCTTTAATATCCAAATCCTTACACATTCCAAGAACTGCATGAGATTACAAATATATCTATGTATTATTTACAATTTAAAGTTAGGATACTGAGACTAAAACTCATTAATAAAAGAAAAGGAAGAACATATTCAGAATACTATTTCTATTTAATCTGTAATTACTACAACTCAGAAAAATAAGTTAACCAATTTTTAGTACTTTCTGGATTGATCTGACAGCAGAAAATGATTAATAAGACCATTCTCTGGGATGCTTATGCCAGTGGACTTAATGGATCTTCTTGGTATTATGAAATTAATGGCATCAAATAAATTCCCTTTGGGATAAAGCAAGAATCAAGTAAAGAGACACTGAGTTTGAAGTTGGTGAGATGTACTGCTGAGCCTTTGGTCTTAGAACTCACGAATATCTATCAGAATTATGGTTCAGAGGAAAGCTACTGTGATGGGAGTTTACTTTTGAAGGTGAACAAATGAGTGTTCAGAATAAAATAACAATTCTATTCTTGAGAATTAACACTCTAGGAAGACAGCCTTGTTTTGCAAAGCCTATGAAAATAATTTTATAAAATTTGCTACTAATATAGAAATAAAGAACACTGGACAATTTACGTAGGTTTTAGAGATACATAGGACCAGTCACTTTTCAATGCTAACAACTGTTTTACTTATCTGCCATGAATTTTTAATGATCATACATATGAATTAAAATCATGTATTGATATCTAAAAATATGAATGATAATTAGAAACTGCTTTTCAGTATAGTTTCATGTTTCTAGGAAGATAACTATGGTTTGACAGTATGTTATTAGAGTCTCTTTATAGATAATATTTTTAACTTTTTATTTTACAATGACTGCAAGTGCCTATTAGATCACATTTTGAGTACTATTGTTATTTAAAATGCATTTTATTAAGATTCAGAATGTGTTCTTATCATGGACAGATTTGTTCACATGTACTGCTTAACGCTTTAGTGTATGCGCCCATGTACTACTTACTAGTTAGTACAGACTTAGTATAAATGGAGAAAAGCATTTTAATTCTAAATATGAAATCTTAAATTTCCATAGTTCATTTTTTTGTTTTTCTTAAGATATTTATTTAATAAATATATATCATATATATAATACACACATAATAAATACATGTTATACATACATATTAAATATTTATTTAATAAATATTTACTAAAACATATTAAATAAATACATAAGCTCTATTCTAAATGTTTTGAAAGCATTAACCTATTTATTCCTCCTAACAGGCCCTAAGATAGATAATATTATTTTTTTGACAGATGAGAAGCTGAAGCACAGAGAAGTAACTTACCCAGAGTTATTTAACTAGCAAGTGGTAGGGCTGGGCTTTGACATTTCAGTAGGCTGTCTCTAGAGTCCACAATTATAACAATAACACTACGTTTCTCAAGATACCACTAAGTAGCTTATGTTACAGATTTGGCTTCTATAGTTCTCTTAGTAGTAGAATGAGTATTTCAGACTATTTCAGGAATGACAGTGTCACAGAAGACCTCTTTGTATCTTCTCAAATCATTTTATCTCTTTCTTCCAAACAGGTAATCATTATTCTGACTTCTAAAACCAGAGATTAACTGTTTTAATTCTATATATGTATCTATCATATTTATCTATTTTATCTGGTTGTAGCAGTGTTCTCATCATTTTTATTTCTATTACAATGCATAAATTTATCTATTTCAATGTGGCCATACCACATTTTAAAAAAAATCCTTGCTATTATTGATGGATATTTGGATTATTTCTAAATATTTTAGATAAACAAATAATGTTGATATGAACCAGATTGGTTTCCTAGGGCTACTGTAACAAAGTCCCAAAAGCTGGTTGGCTTAAAACAAATTGATTATCACACAGTTCTGAAGGCTATCAGTAAGGTTATGTTCTTTTTGAAAACTCTCAAGGAATCTTTTCTTGCCTTCCTTACTTCTGGCAGTTTGTGTGCAATCTTTGGCATTCCTTGGCATGTAGATGCAACACTCCAGTGACATGGCCATCTTCTCCCTGTGTGTATTCACATCAACTTCCTTCTGTGCGTGTCTGTCTCTGTGTCTAAATTTCCCCTTTTTATAATAAAACCAGTCATATTTCATTGAGCTTACCTGTTGACATCACTTAAATTACCAGTGCAAAGACCCTATTTCTAAATAAAGTCACATTCTGAGGTACTAAGAGTTAGGGGTTCAACATATTTTTTTTTTTTATTTAATGAAATATAATTCAACCCATAACAAAATTCTTGTATATGTCACATGTTTATTGATCTATCTATATTTAGTAACTGATTTTTCAAATCCACCACAATATTATACATTTTTTGAAAATGTTGACTTCAGGTCTGAAGATTTTGATAAATTCACTTATTAATCTAATAATTTTTCTGTAGATTCTTTTATCCTGTCCTTATATACTACTATGTCATTTTTTCCTCTAAACCCTTGATATTTGCTTCTTTTCATTTTATTCATTGGCTGGGCTTCTAGTACAATGATAACCAGAAGTGGCTTGTTCCTGTTCTGATGGAGTAAGTATCAAGCATTTCATCATTAAGTATAATATCAAAAATATTTTGTCAGATTGGGAAAATCTTTTCTATTACTAGTTTAAGAGTTTTATTTTTTAATGACAAAGGATGTTGAATTTTATTAAATTTCTTTTCTGTATTTATTGAGATGAACCTCTCATTTCTTCTTTTATTTTGCAAATATGGTAAGTTATATTGATTTAATTTTTGAAACTTGTATCATTGAAATAAACTCAAGTGAATCATTATGCATTATCCTGTTTATATGTCATAGAATTTGGTTTGCTGATATTTTGGATAAAATTTTTGCATTTATGTAATGAGAAAGAGTAGTCTGTAATTATCTTTTCTTGTCAGGTCCCCATTATATTTTGATTAGATTTGATTAAAAACCCATTTTACAGTCCACCCCAAAGTAAATTATATTGAAAAATTGTTTATCACAGACCTAAAGTCATAAATATTTTTTAATGACATTATAGTCCTTCGGATTGTGAAAATCAGTCATCTATGGAATTTTACAAAGATTGACATCATTCCAGAAAGCACAATTTCATGGCCCTTGAGACCCCAAATGAAAAAAAAAAAAAATACATCACTCTCTGTTCCTTTCTACCTTCTTACTATGCTTTATATATCTTCCTAGCACTTATCACCAACTAACATTTTTTTTTTTACACCTACAGCATCTGGTCTTCCTAGGTGGTCTCCCATCCAAGTACCAACCTGGCCTGACCCTGCTTAGCTTCTGAGATCAGAAGAGATTGGGCATGTTCAGGGAGGCATGGCTGTAGACCAATTAACATATTATCCATGTTATTTGTTTGGATGTTTATTAACTGTCTATTTTCCTCCACTGGAACATAAGCTGCATAAAGTAGGGTCTGGTTTACTTCAATGCTTTAAACAGTGTCTGATACATACTAAACACTTAACAAATGCTGAATAAATGAACACATTAATCTCATACTGTATACTCTAGCTTGTCTATATGTATGCATATTTTATCAAGTTTATAAAGTGTATGCTAAATTAATTTGCTTACTTGATTTCTTTTTTCCAGTTGTGGAAAACAGATATTTTTTTACAAAATACAAATGCTACACAAAATGGCATTTTGAGTTAAAAGCCAATTTATTAATCTTGTTATCTTTACCATGTAATGGCCTTCTGCTCCCATTCTCTGTAAGGAACACAACCCTGCCAGTCATATGTCATCACGTCAAAACTCTAGCTGACAGGACAAAATAAAGAATCACTAGTCAACACTTTATAATATGGGGTTTACAAATATGTGGGAATAAAAATTCAAATAAATAAAAGTCATCTTTTGAGAATCTTAATGTGACATTTTTGTTCTTTACTATTTGCTCTACTAAGTAATATAATAACTCAGCAAGGGTGCTGAAGACTATTTATGAGTTTTCAAAAGCAATGCCTAGGGGAAGCCCTACATTAAGTAATAAGCCAAGAGAATACATGAGCTTCTGTACTTTTGTTTTTACTTTTTTCTAGGATAATAAAGAATAATTATAGACTATCTCAGATAAAGATGCATGATATTAATAAGGCACTGAGTAGGTATGTTGGCTTTGCTCTTTTCCTTCCTAAGCATGCCTCCTCTTTTCCTTAAACTTTGCCTTCTCATTTCTAGAACGTGAATGTCTCCTGTTTTTGTTGGTCATTAGATTGACAAAAGGGAAGTGTAAATAAATTTGCTTGCATCCAAAGGTCTACCCCACAACATAGTGGTGTTATTTTTTTCATATAAAGGAACATAACAGTAGTTAATAGTTATACAAAAAAGTACACATTTTACTGAGACCAAGTGAATAGCATTTTCAGAAAAATATTTTCAAGACCACCCTATTTATAAATAGCATGTATATGTCTTAATGTATATGCTAAATATAGCCATATTTGATTATCAAATTTATTCTATTTTTGATAACTTAGCATCTTATTTCTTTTCAAATGAACAAACAAACAAACAAAACTCTACAGCTCCCTGGACATATCAATAAAACTGCGCCATAAGTAACATTTCCTTGAGGAATTCATTAAAATATTTCAGTCTGACTATAAGAGATGAAGTTGCTGCATTTATAGGGGTGAGGCTTTCTGAAAGCAGTCAGCTGAGGTGTGATTGGGAGCAATGTGTTTTCTTGCCTTGAATCAAAACCTGTGACTGACTTAGAAGTAGCAGATGATTTCTGCAGGCAATGTCATTGAGCTTTTATTTCACAAAAGTCATTGTGAGAAAGGCCCATAGAGATGGAAAGAAGTAATCTTATTGAAGGGAGGAAAAAAGAAATCCAGTCACATCTTAATTAAATTGTTCACTTTCCCTTTATGTGATGTAAAGCTATTTTTTATCACGGCATTATTCTGTTTTACAGTTTAATCTCAAATACTAGACAATATTTTTTAGGTAATTAAAAATAATCTATATTTTCTTTTTGGAATGGTTTCTAAAATACATTTGAATATACTCATCTTTGATCTTGTTATGAACAAACACTTTATTAGTCATATCAAAAATACATACTCAAGTTCAACAGACTGATTTTTTTCTCTTACTATCCTCTTTCTTAATACTTAAATATTTCTTAAATACTTTCTTCTTCACATTCCAGAATGGAAATAAAATCTTAAGATTCATACAAAGGACTAAGAGAAGTTAGCAGGTATCTTCAAAATAACTGTGGGAATGCTGTGCCTGGAAAAACAAGCTATTTTTCTTTTTATGTATGTGTGTATGTATGTATGTATGTATGTATCATGTATGTATGTATGTATGTATCTATCTATCTATTATCCATATATCTATCTCTATGCTTAAAAGACCCTTCCTCTTAAGAATCATTTAGATATTTTTCTTCTGTCAACACATAAAGAATTTAACAGAATAGACCAAAATGCCAATACAAATTTGAAAAATGTTCTTGTGGTCAATTATGCTATGAATAATACACAAATAAAAATCAGAGTGTTGAGTTCATATTATAACATTGTAACTCCCATTTATTGCTCTTGGCACTTCATATCTATTAGAACATCAATTTTCTGCAATGATTCTTTGAATCAATATTTCCATTCATATCCAGGTCAGAGATTTGGAGGTTCACGTTAAGGAAAATTAGGTAACTTAAGGTCATTCAACTAATAATCAGAAAAACTGAGTTTCTAATTTAGGATTATTTGACTTTAACACCCCCTATTCATAACCATTATCCAGTGTTCCCCTGTTCTTCTTTATATCAGGTGAATTCTGATTCTACTAAACATAAGGACTGGCTACTACTAACATGCAAAATGCTTTTTTTTCTAGATATAGGTTGAATTATATTTTTCTTCTTAATTGGAATGTCATGGAACTTTCAGATGGCCAAATAAAATCTGCTGCAGGAAAGAACAATTTTAACTTCTTAGAAAGAAAAAAAGCTTATTCTAAATAGTGTAAATTTTATTCTTGCCTGAAAAGAATGTTTATTTCACTGAGGCCAAGAACTTTCATTTTTATTGTTTATTTTTAGGTCACTGTCTTTAAGAAAATAGCTGAAGCAGTGCAATAATGGTATTATATGATTATCCCCCTGATGCTTTGGGTTTTTCAAACCATTATTTTAAATAAAAAGACATATATGTTTTAGAAATCATGGACTCTTTATTCCTAACAATGAATTCCTCATATAAATCATTTAAGTGAACTATGTTTTAGAAAGCCCTTCTCTTTTAGTTTGACTTTTCTTAGAAATTATATTAAAGATTAAAAGTAGAACAATTAAGTTCTACTTTTAAATAAATTCACATTTATTATTGACATGCTCAAAAAAACTCTGAGGAAAAGTGTCACAGAACGAACTTACCCTTTTGTCATATTTAGAAGTTTGTTCCCTGAGTAAGGTACTTCCTTTGGTATCTTTTAATTAACTATTAGAGACAATACATAGGCAGAAAGGGTTTAATTAGTATTTATTTATTTTTTATAATATACTATGGTGAGATAAAGATTACTATTAGAAAAGCTTATATTGAAGGAATTTTTAGAATGGTGAACATGAAACAGTCAACAGAGCTAACTACATTTAAATTATTATTATTCCTATCTCCTCACTGCAGTTAATGATAAAATTACACCAACCTTTAGCTATCAGACAGTTTTCAACTCCTCTCTTCTCTTCAGTGCCCAAATGCAGTTCAAGAAGAGTATGAATTGCAAGTCAAAGATGAATATAGTTGCCAACTTTTAGGGAGAAAATAATTTGACTACAGAAAATAGCAGTGGATAATTTTTTCTCTCTTAATAGAAGCTTAGGTAGTCCAGAGAAAAAAGAAAGGTCTTAAAAAGGCTTATTACATTTGCCATTTTCTCCCATTAATTTTGAGTTAGCAATAAGCATGGGAATGGCTAACGCAGTGGCATTCAGACTTTCTCACACAGTCCAGTTGTGTGTTTGATTTGGCTCACACCAGTTCACAAGAGCTTGATTGTTAAATATTCAAGAATGCTGTAAAACAGTGGTTAAAAATGGCCATTATTAAACATTATATAATTTAAAATAAAATGAATTATATTAAAAATAAAGGTAATGACCATTCAAAATTTATCAAGTTCTAATAATTTTAGTATATGGTCTTCACATTATTTACATATCTTACATCATTTGGTTGAAATACTCTATAATGGTGTACACTGCACATCTTGCCAACTCTACCTTCAGTAGTGTCACATTGGTAGCTTGGCATCTGATAAGGGCAGGAAGGTGGTGTAGTATTTACACCATGGAAAGTGGCAAACTATAAACCAGAATGGTTTGCTCCTAGACAGCTAGTTGTTAAGCATCTTATATTTCAACATAGTAGCATATACATATTTATGCATGTGGATATACATTCAAATCAAAGTTTCACATTGCTGCATGCTATTCTATTCTCTATATTAAATCTAATATAATTTAAAAATCACATTAAATAAAGTAACTTCTATAATCACATAAAAGGATACCAATCTAAAGAATGAAAAGCAAACCAATCTAAATAGATAAGAATTTATCTCATTTAAAATATACTCTAGACAACCATCCTAATGGGAAAATATATTTGCAAGTAACATCTCCGATAAGGGCCTAAATATCCAAAATATACAAAGAGCTCATACAACTCAATAAAAACAAAAGACCAAAAGATCTAATCAAAAAATGGGCAGAGGACCTCAACAGACACTTCTCCCAAGAAGACATACAAATGACCAAACAACATATGAAAGGATGCTCAACATAATTATTAGCTATTAGGGAAATGAAAATGAAAACCACAATAAGATACTATCTCACACCTGTTAAAGTAGCTGTTATTAACAGGACAAGTAATA
>KE750094.1:0-20071 GCA_000465285.1 Eidolon helvum | reverse complement strand
GTGCTCAGGTGTCTTTTCCTCAAGGAGGCTCACTCTCATTTATTTGAAAATGACAACTCATCTTCTACCTCCACCCCCAGCCCTCCTGACACCTGTACCCTTCTCCCTTTCTTCTTCAAAGCCCTTGACACCTCTGACATGCTAATGATATACCTATTTGTTATATCAATTGATTGTTTATTATCTGTCTTCCCCTGTGAGGGGGAGAAAGCCTACAAGGTATGGTTTGTCTTTTAGGTTTGCTGGTATATCTCAGGCAGCTGTACAGAGCCTGGCATGCGGAAGGAGTTCAGTAAAGATTTGTGAAATGAAGGGGAAGCCTTGGGACGAAGAAAATTTCTGTCCAACAAACACAAGAAAGAGAACGGAGAAAATGTTTTAGATTTTCCTGCCCCTCAAGATGAGATGAGATGGGGGAAGAGGGTGTGGGAGGAGGGGCTAGACACCATGTAGATGCTCCCACCTATAAGCCTATGCCCACCCCCACCCAATGGAGAAGGGAGGTCCTTGACCTCTAGGGGCTAGTGGCTGGCTGGGGCAGAGGGACAGCTCCAACCTTGTCCCTGGGTGGAGTTGGGCAGTAGAGGACCCCCACGCACTAGGCCCTCAATTGTTATTACTGCACTGTGGGCCTCCTGGCTTCAGATGCAAAATCACACTGGGAGAAGCAGACAAAGCTGAAGGATGCATCTTTCCCTACCTGTGACCTCTGGTGGCCTCCAACCCCAACTTGGGGCCTTCTGGGCACTCAGCTTTCTAAATAAAAACTCTGACTGCTAAAGAAAGCCTGTGGTAGTGAGTGGTTCTGAGAGGCGTGAGCTCACCACAGATGCTGGGACACCTCGCCTTCCAGGCCTGGAGGCCGGCCCTGAGTAGCCCTCACAAGCGCACGTTCTCTTGTCAAACCGTCCAGGCCCAATGCTTTAACGAATCCGGCCCCAGACAGCCCGTCCTGCGTCCTCGCTCTCCCTCTCCCTCTCGGAGTTAACGAGAAAAGCAGATTAGAAATGTCACTCCCGTGGCTGGTTCGGAGCTGCACTGCCGTCCACATTCATTCCATTCCGACAGGTCCAATTTCCTTCCCCAAACAAACACGCGGGTGTTGGGTTTTGAGAAACCTACTTATATGAATTTCATGAGCTCAACTATGACCTGGAGTAATTCTTTTGTGAGCAACACACACACACACACACAAATGAAAATAAAAAGGAGTCAGTTTTCCTTTGTGATTCCAAATAGAGTCTGTGTGTGTCAAACACACACGGGCCGTCCAAATTTCTGTGATTAGCAAGAGGGGCAAGTCCTCTAAGGAAATCTGCAGATGCTATGGGTGTCTTAGAGATGATTAAGACTGTGCCTCCTTCATCTCGTTGTTCAAGAGTGTACACTTTTAGATTCAGTACAGATGCTGACAGAGTCCTTTGCGAAACAATGTAAGACACTCTGAAAAATTATTGTCGGAGCATCTTTGTGGTTGATTAAAAAATAAATCTGAAACCAAAGTTTCGCTATTCAGTCATCATTTTATGTCTAATGCCTTGAAATTACCATATATTCTGGGGAGTCTACTAAAGCTATAAGCTCGTGTTATCCGCATGGGTGTTTGTGTTATTCTAATGCCCTTGGGAAGTAAGAGATGTCCTGGCATCAATGTTATTTAGTCATAGTTTTCTTTAGTATAAAGCTGGGAGCAAAAGAGTGATTCAGCTGACTGAAGAAGGACCACACAAAGAGCTGGAATTCGGGACCAGCGTGAAGATGCCCCGTGAAACTCATTTTCAGTGCTGTGCAAGGCCACTAAAGCATCTCTCTCATGAGACAGAAGCCCTGAGAATGACTACATAGTGTTTTTAACAAGAACATTTGCCATGTCTCAGGACTTTAAGCTTGTGATACCTTCAAGCAGCCTTAAAGAAAAACAACGGAGGTTGAGACATACTTGTTCAAGGTCAAACAAATTCTGTTAGTAGAAAAAAAATCTAGATTCCCTGGAGGCAGCAACCTTAAACTTATTTTGTTTTCAAAGCAAAAAATATTCTCATAAAATTAAGGTTTGTGAGAGAATTTCTATGATGATTTAAATTTTGTCTCTCTTTTTCTCCCCTCCATGAACGTTTAATCTGTAGGATCCTGGAAATGTTATCCCTTTAGATGTCATAATAAGTAACCCACTTTTTATATGCTTTTTAACAAGTAAAAGATGATACTACTGAGTGATCAGGTGGCACAGGGATTATCAGAGAGGTTAGCAATGAGCTTTAGAGGATTCTTATATTTCAGTTCCAGATTTCCTATCTGGATAGCTTTATTAAACTTATTTAATTTAATTAAAAAAAAAAAAAAAAAAAACCTCGTTACCCAATTCAAGGCAACTACAATAACAGTTTCTTGATAATTGGTGATCTCAGTCGAAAGGGTCAGTTGTAAATAACCACAGGAGTGAAACTTAGTGTTCATTCATCAATCTATTCTCTATAGATCAGTTTAACTGAGATGAATTACCTTGTAGATAATGACAACGTCAACTTACACACACCAGATCAATTGAGATAAACTTCCGTGGGTGCATGTCTGTGAAGACATTTTCTTTGTCACTACTGATGGAGTGATTTTCGAAAACTTATTAAAGGGCTTGATGAGGGCTTGGTAGCACTTCTCCAAGAATCTGAGTCAGTATAGTTTTTTTAAACTACGGAGTCTGTGCCCTTTGTTTTATGATGGGAAGCACGTAAACTCACCGCTGCTAGAAGATGTTGAGCGAAGGTGCTTACGATGAGTGTTCCTCACAGCGCAATGTTACGATTCAAAGAATTTCCAGGGGGCCACTCTTGTTTGTAATGGGAAATTTCTTAAAGGGGGACATTTTATTAAAATTGGAAGAGATAAATTATATTTCCTCCTTCACTTAGTGGCGGAACTCTCTGAGTAAAACGCACTGTGAAATACCCAGACATATCTGAGCTATTTGAGTCCCTAAAGAATGAATCACCCATGGCGCTAGGCACCCAGCACGTTACTTTCAATCCAGAAATTTACGTGCTTCAGTTGTCGAGGACTTCCTGTGTTATTTCTGTGATATATTTTTTTCTCCCCTTTGTTTTTTTGGTTCTCTTCTGAATTTTGGGAGGTCCGTTTTTGAAATTCCTAATATGATTTTACTTTGCTTTTCTCTTCTATTTTTCATCTCTCTCTAGCTTTTTGTTCTAGCTCCTGAGAAATTCTCTCAGCTTTGTTGTCCAACCCACCTACTGATTTCCCCCCTCATGTAATGTTTTTAATTTCCCAGAGATTTTCTTGCTTGTTGCCTATTCATTTATCAATAGCATTTCAAGAGTGCAATTGTACCTCATCTCTCTGTGACTATTAATTACAGGGTTTGGGTTTTGCTCCTCTCTCTTTTGCTGCTTGGATTGTGTGTGTTCTCTCTCTTTTTCCCTGTTTGTTTTGGTTTCTACTTTTCAGTTAGAGATTTCCTGTTAGGTTATTCTTGACTTTCTGGTCATATTTAAGGATGGGCCACTACAAAGTCGGTTGGACATGATAAACGCGGGTAGAGATTTTGATTGGAGAGCTTCTTGTAAGCGGGAGGGAATGCGGATTAGGTCCTTTCATTGGAGGGCCTCCAATATCAATTTTAATAGGTCAGTTTCCCCAGAGGTGAATAGTCTCATCTCCTGCCTAGGTTGGTGATAATCCTGACTGCCAATATTCTCAGACCTGAGAGAGGGAAGGAGGCTAGAGGTTTCATTATTCATTGCCAGAGTTTCACCTCATCCCTGTGTTGGGTTTTGTGCCTCATCAGCCCACTTCTCTGTTTCTAAGTCCAGATTCCTTGGCACTCTTTGCCTGCTGTAGTTTCCCCTTCTGTTGTCTTCATTCTTATGGGTTTTGAATGTGTAAATCTTTTAGAGGCATTTCATTTGGGTGCAGGAATAGATGAAATTAAGTGCATAGACTTGAGCTTCCGTTGCTTATCTGGGAGTTTTACACATTCATATTTTGCTTTGAGAGGTTTTGTGTAAAGTACATCTATATTAAGAGCAATAATCATTCCATAAGCTCCAAAGAGCCCACTGGAGGAGAGAGTAAAGGGCCTAATGGTTAAAAGCTTTCTACATTCTATTTGAGGTGGTGGACTATCAATTCTAAGGAGACTGTGAGAAGTTAGATGTATATATTGTAATTCCTAAAGCAATTTCTAAAGACTGTTTGTAGAGTATTTCTTTGTATGGAACAGCTAGAAAATATTTTGTATAGAACTAAAACTAGTATGTTCCAGTACATAAATAGAAAATTTCTTTGTATAGAATAACTATACAAAAAATATAATTTAAAAACCCAATAGATAAATTTAAAGGGTATACTAAAAATATGGAAAGAACCTAAAAGATCTTGGTCAAGGAAGAGCAAATAGAGAAACAAAAAATGGAGGGGACAAACAGAAAACAAACATTAGAATGGTTGACCTAAATTCAAACATATTAATAATTATATTAAGCATAAGTAGTCTAAATACACCAAACAAACAAAAGACAGATTAAACTGGATTTTTAAAAAAGACTCAACTGTATGCTACATATAAGAAATTCACTTTACCTATAAGGGTACAGGTACGTTAAAAGCAGAAAAATGAAAAAATATATGCCATACAAACAAAAAGCTGCAGTGGTTATATTAACGTTGGACAAAATAAACGGCAGAGCAAGGAAACTACCATGAATAAAGAGGGACATTACATAATGATAAGAGGGCCCATTCACCAAGAAGGTATAACAATCTTAAATGTATATGCATTTAACAACAGAGCTTCAAAACACATGCAGCAAAAACTGCTAGAACTAAAAAAAAGAGACAAATCCACTTTATAAAACTAGGATAAGAACAAAATAAATCCAAAGCAAACAGAAGCAAGAAAATAATAAAGTTAAGAGCAGAAATCAATAATATTTAAAATGGAAAACAACAGACAAAAACCAATGAAACCAAAAGCTAGTTCTTAGAACTGATAAATCTCTAGCCAGACAGACAAAGAAAAAAGAGAGTAGACAGAAGTTACCAAAATAAGAAATGAGAGTGGATATAATTAAGGAACTCACAAACATTAAAGGATCCTAAGGAAATATTACAAACAACTTTATACAACACTTAGACAAAAGGGACCAATTATTCCTTAAAACCACAAACTCCCAAAACTCATCCAAGAAGAAAAGGACAAACCAGACCAAATAGTCCTCTACTATCTGTTATAAGAAATTGAACTCCTAGTCAAATCTTTCTGATAAAGAAAACTTCAGGCCCAGACAGTTTCACTGGTGAATTTGGCCAAACATTTAGAGAAGATATAACACCACTTCTTCACAAACCTCTTCCAAAAAATAGACAAGCGATGCCTCTCAACTCATGTAATAAGGCCAGCACAATCAATACCCACAAGCCTGGCATGTCGACAATGCCAGTACCTGACCACATGTCACAAAATCCATCTGCTGCTAAAAATATGTCGAGGCTTTAGTTCCCAGGTGGAGTGGCACAGGCCCGCTCTCCATGGGTGCTGTGTCTTTCCAAGAATCTTCAGAAGGAAAGCACAGATTGTCCTGGTTGCTGCCCACCTCCCCAGGATACAGAGCGAACCCCAAGGTCAAGAATCACCATCTCTAAGATGCCAGCCCTTCTTCCTCAGGGAAACCTCGCTCCAGGTCTCCTGACTTCAGCCTGGCCTTCTGGGGCCCTTCTCTTGCTTCTCACTTCCCAGAGTCTCTTAGGGCCCTCCCAAACTTTCTCTCTCTCCCTTTTCAAATCTCCTGATACTTAGTAAGCACAGAAATTTAGCTTCTTTTAGTCTTGGAGCCTCATTGTACAACCTAAAGTCCCATCAATAAAATCTCCCCAGGGAGACGATCATTTTGCCTGTCGGTGAAGCCTTCTCTTCCTCAGAATATATTGGTAGCTGAAGCCTGTTTTAGGTTTTTGTTTTGTGTTGGCTTTGCTTTTTGTTTCACTTGTTTTTATTTTAATCTTCCTGTCACACTTCAATAGTAGAAAGACACGCAATATAACTTTCGTGTACCACTCATAGAAAACAAAATGCTCGTCATGACAGCCTTCATTGTCTTCCTCTGCTGTTCTGCTTCAGGTGTATAATCAAATGCCATTTACTTTCTATTGTCCTCTATTCACAAGCATGCCTTTTTTTTTTTTACCCTCCCCTCCCCTAACAAATTTAAATGAAAACATATAATTGAATTCTTAAATTTAATTTCCATGCGTATCAAGACAGACAAATGCATAGAAAATTTTCTATGAAGTAGTCTCTGGTTTTATGACAAAAGAAAATAAAAAGATTTTTATTTTGCACTGCTAGAGTCTAAAAATAACATATATGGGATCATTATCACCTCTCTATTTCAGAAAAGACTTAAACAGTTTCTGTCTGGAGAAGTCAGAGTTAGATTTTCTTAAAGCTGGCTGCCTGCCCTCTGACTTTATACTGGTGGGCGGCAAAGATAATATTCAAGGCCTGATCCCAAAGAGGAAAAACACAGCCTTTCCAGAAAAGTCTATACTAAAAACACACATTTTCCACACACCAGAAATAGTTTACTGATGTATATTCTCTGCCGATTTTTCCCCCATTTCCACTTTCAAATTTAAGAAAAGGCTGTCTTCCTCCCCGTCCCTGCCCCCAAATTTGGTCAAAGCAGTTAAAATGGCATGAATGACTTAACTGAGGAGTAAAAAGGGTGCTAGTTAAAGAGATCCTAATTACAGCTGTTCTGAGAAACGCCAAGCTTTCAGAAACTCTACCAGGAGCCATCCGTCCCTACTGAGCGGCTACAGACCCCAAGATTATCTTGCCTATTTTGGCCTAGAACGTTCCTGGCACAGTTCCCTTCCCGCACCCCCCGGAGTGTTACGACATTACGGGGGGCGGGCAACCGTGTAGGTGGCAAAGATCTCTGAACGATGGGTTTCTTTTCCAAACACATCACCTACAGAAATAAAAAAATAAAAATAAAAACAAGGGTGGCAGATGAAGGTGTCAATCTGTACCGAGGAAATTACGTAAGGGCCGAGGAAAGTTCAGAAAATCAAACTGGGCATTCGAATGAAATGAACTTTTTTTTTTTTCCACTCGTCACTACTATCAACCTTCTAGTCCCTCTAATTCTGTCTCCATGAAACATTACATCATTAATTTGCCCAGCTCGTAAATCGAATGGGGTTGACCAGGGCTGATGACTGGCTGGGAAGTTCTCAAGGAAATATGGCAGGTGGACCAAGCAGCTGGGGCTTCCCAGTGGACGGACATTCATGACACAGTGTTTACCGTGGCATCGAAGGGCAGGAGAGAAGAAGGATGCTGTGTGATCAGATAACCTTTTCCGACAGGTAAAATGTTTTCAAGCTCTGGGAGTAGGAGGGATGGTCAGTAACGTGTATCCAACATCAGCGTGGGGATGGCCTCCAGGTGCAAATCCGGGCAAGGTGGGCTCACTCACAGCAGCCTGTGCCTGAGAGCACTTTTGTTCCTTGTATGGTGTCTCCTCCTCATCCTTTCCATCTCAGTTCAAGTGTCATCTTCTCAGAGAGGCCTCTCTTAACTTCCCCGTCTAAATAAATGAAGTACTTATTAAATACTGACATCAATAAAGGAATGGAGCCCATAGTTGTGGTTGTAGTGGGGAGAGTCAACACTCCCCACAGACCTACGTTGAACCCCTGGAATGTGCTGACACAGAGCAGAGGCCTGGGGGTGCAGGGGGGAGCCAAGGAGGAGAGCTGAGCCGAGTTCTCCCAGCAGGGGAAGTTCCCAGAGGATGGGAGACAAAATACTGAAAATGCCTGGCACGTGGTAAGCCCTCGGTATGTGAGAGGTTTTGTTACCTCTTAGAGAAAACCCCAAATTTGGAAATCTACGTGAAGAAAACGAAGGAATGACCATATGCTCAAAACATTCAAAGGGTCCTCTTTTCACCCAGGACTTTGCTGCCCCTCTTTGTACTTACAGCCTCCTGGACACATGCGCAATATAATTCAATTTGCAGAACTTTTCATTTTGGGTGCCAAAGTGACACGAATAGCGATAATAAATGTAATGAGTGCCTGAGTAGGACAAAAGGAAAACAGGCTGTTTCTGGACTTGGAAATTCTTCAAAAGACAAGGTCCCCCAGGGGCAAGTGGCAGCTCAGAGCCTAGGCAGGGAAGCCCCCTAGACAGCCCCAAGGACCCCGCCTAGCCACCCCCCCAAGTTCTGCCCTTCCAGCTGTGAGGAGAGGCCGTGCTCCTAGCCAAACGTGCCACTTCAGGCTGGCCTGGGTGACCATGGGTCCAGAAGAGAGAGATAATGTCCTCAGCCACCATCAGGGGTGGCAGCCAAAAGACAGCCCTGGTGAAAGAGGATTTGGGCAATAGAGAGAAGACATCGGTGGCATGGCCCAGAAGAGGAAGAGGATGGAAAAGGTGGCAAGCAAAGTTCTGTTTCTCCCTAATTCCAGTCAGTCGGCGCTGAGGGGGGCCATGGGGAAGTAGGCTCGAGATTCCTTTGAGTGGGTCGGGGGTTGCTCTATGGGAAGATTTTATCTTCTTCAAATTGGGATTCTATTAAATTATACTTGAAACGTAATTTCAAAGATGCTATCCAAGTAATATGTGCATTTAATTAAAACTCACTTTTTCTTTCAATGCTTTATAAGTAATTCAAGCACTAAAGTCGTAACAGCCCAAGGGGGATTGGTTATAACCCCAGTCACTGCTTTTCCACTGCTGAACTCTCTCGCCCACACGCCTGTCTCCATTTTGACGCCCCCGCCTGGCACTGTCGTGTGATACAAGCCTCCAACCAGAGACTTCCTCGCCTCTGGGCCTCCATAAAGCCAGCAGGTACTGTTCAGAAAAGCAGATCTGTCCACACCGTTCCCGGAGCTATAGTACTCCTTCCTGAGCTATCCCACGGCCTTCAGGACAAAGGGCAAACTCCCAAGGGTAACACCTCCCATGAGGCCTTCCCTCCTGCCAGGACTGCCAGCGTCCCCTTGCCCCATGCCCTCTGGGCATCAGCCACAACCAGCTGCTCCCTACCAAGCCTCTCGCTGGCTCTCCTCTGCTGGAAGGCCCTTCCTCCCATTCCCCAGCCTACAAGACCTGTGCGCCCTTCAGCCTCTAATATTATCTCTTGAACTCTTCCCTTTAAATTCCTCATGCAGCTGGTTTCGAATTCCTCTAAGTGACCAGAGTGTCTGATAATCACCTCTATTACAGCCTCTTTGATTTAGGGTGTGATTTGTTTGTTTGTTTTCCTAAGAGAAGGTGAGTTCCTAGGACCCTGGCCTCGTTTTTTTCCCAGTGCTCAGCACTGAGCAAAGCAAAAAGTCCATAGTCAGTAACTGCTTCTTGGATGAATGAACGAATGGTACCCTGCAGCTGCCAGAGCTCCCTTTATGCAAAGCAAATCTGACCACATCATTTTCTGAGCGGAATCCCTTCCTGGGCTCCTTCTCAGATGATGAGATTACACTGGGGACTATTAACAAACACGATAAAAGAAGGAAAAGGGAGAGAAGGAGGAGAAAGACCTATGGAACTCTGACAAGTTAGTTATTTTCACTGAGTTTCTGTTTCTTCATTTGTAACACAAATCGTGCTGCCCAGATGAGCTTAAGAGGGATCTTCCAGTTCTCCGATTCTACCCCGTTGGCTCCAGGACGTCTTCCCGAGTCTCTGGCTGCTATAACCCGAGTCTTAGCACCACCTAGTGATAAACGGGCACAGCAGCAGTGGGGAGAAAGGAGGGGAGCAGGGAAGGTAAACGGGACAGGGAAACCCCAAGCTGAACTGCATGACGAGGCAGCAAGAAATCAGGTCAAATGTGAAGTTAAACCCAGAGGCCAAACCTCAGTGACTTTGAGTGCTTTATCCTGGTGACGAAATAAGTAATGAACCTCAGAACATGTATGAAGTGGCCAATCAGGATGCCTGGAACGTGAAAAAGGCAGCAACAATTCCTGCGTCCTGTGGTCTTCTTGTTCTTTGATCGATTTACTGCTTATCGTCCCGGTTATATCTTTTCCTTGAAAGAAAATGTACTTTTGAAGAATCTATGGCATAAAATCCTAATAACACAATAAAACTACAAATTGAACATTTAATTAAGAGTACATGTGTACTTTTCAAAAAAATTTTTTGATCATCAGCGTGTGATAAGAAAATGTTAAAAATTCAAATATGGCCAATTAACATTATGAAAAATATTAAGAACGATTCTGAGGGAAGCAGTAAAACAGTAATGAAACAAGAGTGTCTAAATAAGGATTGTATGTAAGTTCCGCTAAAACTACTGACATAAATAATTTATGAGCCTAATATTTGATTTCCAAATTACTTTCTAGTTGCCAAAAATAAGAATCAGCCAACTAAGTGAACAAATAACCATTTTTTTTTTAATTGAACATTTACTGAAGGAGAATGAGACTGAGGCTTTGCTATATATAATCTGTCACTCCTGAGACCATTTTCTGGGCAAAGCAAACACTTCAAAGAGTAGGCACTTTGTAGACCCTGAAATAAATAAGGGCCTTTGAGTGGGGAAAGTAGAAAAATTAGTCCCGTATTTACACCATCTCTAAAAGGAGATCACATGGTAGTGCATAATTACATTAACAAAAATTAGTAACCTCCATCTACAGAGCACAGGACTCTATAAACCCATTCTTAAATGTCACACCTAATTGGGGTCCAATAGAATCTCAGTAACTATTTATTGACTGGTACCTTTCATATATGGTCATTATTATTGTATGACCCCAGAAACACATACAGCATCACATTAAAACAGCGCTATTTCACTGAGGTGACCATATTTTCCAAGCCAAAAATGAGGCCACTTGTACAGACAAGAACGTACACGTAGAGACAAAGGACAAACCAAAACTACCAATATGTATATCACCTCCAGATTACTTCATTCTTGGGAAATTTACAATCTAGAAGGGTTTGGAAAAGGCAGAAACTACAGAAGGAAAAAAACAAGTCGCCTTTTGACTACTGGAATCAGAATGCAGTGGGCAGATTTCAGAGACAGCTTTGAAAGAAGGAGATAGATGATTCGTCTGGCACAAGCAGTGCAGGCATTAACAACGTAAAAGAATGTAGCCAGTTATGAGCGACGGACTTATGAGGCAGGTCTACGCCTGATCTTTATATTTTATTTGCCATTATTTGCCTCAACCTGTAAGCTTCCTAGATGTATTTCTTTTATGTCTGATACAGTTGTGTAAAGGAAGCTATGTTCTATCTGGATCAGCTCAAATTCAAAAGAGTTTTAAACGCACAGAGTTGAACAACAAACTTTCAATAAATAAAAAAAGTTTAATTCTAATAATACTTAAATAGGTAACAAAAGCACTCACGGAGAAAGTCTGTTAACCCAGTGCGAAGTCATCAGCTTCATAATAAAATCCAAACAAAGAAAACACCTGCAATTAATTTTGTGGTGATTTAAAATATGTTTAGTTTACTGTGAAAAATTACCTTCTGAACTGGCATCCATTGAAATGTAAATGTGTTCTTATTCTCCAAACTCTCCCTTTTTTTTTTTTTTTTGGGTCCGGAAATTGCATTTGGAATTTCTGTGTGTCCAGAGATGTCACAGCTACTACCCCTATTCTGTTGATAAGTGTGCTTTGCTGAGGGGTTTTAATAAGAGTTATTTTTCCTGTAATGAATCCTCAGCAAATGAAGCCTGTCTTTTCAGCTTGCTGGACACAAGTGTCTCTTGATTAATGAACCTGTCAGCTCGATGAGCTGATATGACACAACAAAGGCTCAGCTAAAAAAATGTCACTTCTTATCCTGGTTGGCCACACGCTTCTAATATACAAGCTTCATACACTTACCCGATATATCCAGTATTTCATTTGGGGTTTGGTTAATAATAAGAAAAATTACATTGAAGAAGATAATTGAATTATTTATTCAATAGAAATAATTTCTTTTGTTCAAATAATGTGCTTCATATGTGCAGGGTTGTTTTTTTTTTTTCTATTTTTTCATTCCATCAGCTGAACTGCTCCCCAACCACTGAAATCAATGTATAGATCGATATAAAGAACATTAATTTTTTTCTAGATTCTGCTTGGAGATAAGACCTTGAAAGAATAGAGCCGTCTAAGAGGGAAAAAAATAAAATCCTTAAATGAAAATATTTTGTTTTAATAAGCCAAAGACATAGAATCAGTTAAAGTTAAGGCTATATGCTTTGATAGTCAATTTTAATGTGCTTTTATGCTGTCAGATTCCATCTCTGTGGAAGAATCAGAAAGCTCATATTAGAGATGAGCAGAATTATGCACTCACTACTCCAAGCTTCTACACAGACAATATTCTTGAAAAATTACATAACCATTTGGGTAGAAAAAATTTCAAGGGGATTATGAAGATGAGTGGTCCCCAAGTTATAGAACAATGGACTATCTCAAAAAATGTATTCCGTAATGTGACTCAAGGAAATTACCAAATGTCACACTAAAGCTCAAATGAAAGAAGGAAAGCAAAAAATAGACTTCTTTCAATGCCTGGGGAGATACATATATATATTAGGCCTCAAAAGAAACAAGGGCTAGAGTATAGGTACATGCATACACAATTTTCATAACTATAAAAATCTAAAATGTTATAAAATAATAAGAAAGGGAATGTAAGCCTAGAGCCAAGGAAGCAGACACAGTGTCCAATAAAAAGAAAACATGGGGTAACATTTCTAAGGCTGGCAGAAGCTAATCAAACAGGGACATCTAGGTCACATAAATACCAAGTCTGAGTACATCAAAGGACCCAATAAAGAAGCAATGACAATGTAGGGGACATTGTAGGTATCATTTATAAGCATTCTAATGGGATCGAGGACAGCGATTCTGTGTTAAGTACACATACAAGTCATGAAACACTCAATCGAATGCAACATAAGAAAGCTCATTGAAGATATCGCACATATGCAGCTTCTTAATACATGGAATACAAAGAGATTTAAGCAAGGTTTCAGCAGAAACCAAAGTTTACAATAAGACAAAACATTAAAGAAATGCATAAAGTCTCTGTAGCAGACCACTTCCTTATTTTGTTCGATTGATTTAAAAGATTAATGGTCTTTTCTACTAGATATTCTACAAACAACAAGAAGAAATTGCTAAGCTGAACAGCTTCTCTGCTAGATATTCTACAAACATCAAGAAGAAATTGCTAAGCCGAACAGCTCCAAGTCCCCAAGTACACATGGCTTTGAGCACTGTTCGTTAGTTGTGTCATTCGACATCATATCATCTGCTAAAAAATTAAGAAAAAAATTCTTATTTTCCTTTATGTTAGGGAAGAATTACCCCCAGATCACAATGGATAATTCAAATATGAATTAGACAAGTTTCTAATCTGGTCTTGAAAAATTTCTTCTCCATAGTCATCATGTAATAATTCTTAGGAATAATTTTAAAAGAATCTACCTACATTCTCAATTCTATCGTTTCGAACTAAACTTAGGTTCTGATAGAATGTAAAGTATTATTTTTTGGTACCAACTTTTGTGGCTCATAGTCCTTTCCGACAGTTTCTTTCCTGGCAGGTACTGTTCATCACAAATTTGCCTAAAGTCATCCAATATATTATCTGCCATGGCATTGAGGTCAAACTGATTTTAAAACCATTTACTTTCTTCAGGCTTATTTACATATGGAAGCTTTACCTAAATTATTCTTTTAGACCCACCTGGAAACACTTGAAGTTCTTTTTTTTTTTCCCCCCCTTTCTTTAAGTAGCAAAGCGCTTTTAGTTTTAGAAATCCGGAACTGTGGAAGGTGGGGTTGACCAGCGCAATCCACACACATCTTTACAGTGACCAACTGTGGGAAAACACAACGGCCCTGGATTTCTCAGGGCTCCAAGGAAAAGCTCCAGCCTCCTGCAACTCTGCAAATCTGTGATCATTAGGTCTGTAGCCATTTGTCTAGCTAATTGCTCTCCTCTGAAAGGATGATAAAGTCCCTCTTATCCAGGGAGACGGCCAAATGGCTGCAGCTGGGCCCAGGTCCCTAGGTGAAACCCCCAGGTGCAGAAGACACCAGTGCTATGTCCCTGGGTATTTACATCAAAAGGGGTGAAGTCCCAGAACTTGGAGACTCTGCTAGGCAGTGAAAGCAGAGACATGGGGGGGATTTTTTGCAAACCGAAGGGTGGGAGGAAGGTTTCCGGCCCATTAGATTTCTTAGGAGAATCTTTCAAGAAGGGAGGGAGGAAGCTACTCTTTCCTCTTTATAAGCAGAAGTACATTGTTTTTCCTCATGCCTCACCTGTGAAGTATCTGGCTACTTGCACAGGACATTTGATCCTTGGCCTGGGGTAAGACCTGGGGGAAGTGCAAGTGATGTGATGTACTTGTTATTTACTTTAAGGTAATTAATAAGTAATCTGTCTCTGAAACAGAATACTTCATGTGTGCATTCAGCATAAAATTAATAACCATGACTATTAAAAACCAAACATTGATAAAGACTGGGGCGGATTCTTTCCCTCCTCTTGCACCAATAATGACTGGCTCTGGAGAAGGGAGGGGTTGAGGCATCCAATCAAAAGCTTATTCTTGCCTTCCCAGGCTGGGAGGTGCTGGAATGCCTCAGAGCCAAGGTCAGCAATGGAGGTTGCCGGCCCTGTTGTGCAGTGCAGTAGAGTTACCAGATAAAATACAGGACGCCCAGCTTAATGTGCATTTGAGATAAATAATAGGTAATTTTTACCATAAAAATATCCCAATATTGCATGGGCAATACTTATACTTAAAAACAAAACACTCTATTCATTGTTTATCTGAAGTTGAAATTAAACTGGGTATCCCGTATTTTTATTTGCTAAATCTAGCATTCTACCATGGCAACCAGTGAAGACCCTTTGGCGATGCCAATACTTTATACCCATTGAAAGAATAAAATTAAAAGAGCACTCAGACCTTTTTTCCTTTTATTTCTGAAGGGATATTGGAGGAGAGTGTGCTCAGGATACTGAATCCCGAAAATGTTGACATCCACAACTGAATGTGTCCCCCCAACCCTTATTCATATATTGAAACCTTAACCTGCAGTGTGGCTGTATTTGGAGATGAGAGGCCTCTGAGGGAATAATTAAGGTTAAATGAGGTCATAAGGGTGGAGCCCTAATCTGATAGGATTAATGCCCCTGTAAAAGGAGACACCAGGGAGCTCATGCTCTCTCTCTATCCACATGCACCAAAGAAAGGCCTTGTGAGGACGGGTGAGAGAGTGGCCATTTGCAAGCCAGAAAGAGGGTCCTCGCCAGAAACCGAAGCCGTGATCTAGTACTTCCTGGTTTCTAGAACTATGGGGAAATAAATTTCTGTTGCTTCAGCCACCCAGTGGTGTTTTGTTACGGCAGCTGAGCAGACTGAGACAATACGGTTACAGTTAGCTTATCAAGCCTTTATGGAACCTTCTTATAACAACTCTTATGCTAAAAATTGTTTTATTTCTTCTAGCTAAAATATGGAACTCCTGAAGCCCAGAAAGTGAGTGGAACAGTGCTTGGCACATAGAAGGAATGTTAAAAATGTTTATCAAGTGAATGAAAGTTACCCAGCTGAGGTCACACTGCTGGTCTGTGTGAGATGCAGCACAGTGGCCTCAGGAGCCTCTTCTCTCGACTGCTTCTGTCGCTAGCCAAGGTGCTGATTCCCTGAGGATTCATTCCTGTGCCTGTTTAGGTTTGGAATTCCTTATGTCTAATTTGGATCTGATAATCCCTTTCCTGATCACATCACAGCAGCGTGGTGGACAAGACTAACTGAATGGGAAAGCTCTCTGAACACCATACAGAGAATCACTTGTTCTCAGCACTTAACTGAAAGACAGCAGTGAGAGGCAGATGGGTCTAAAGGATCATTGATGAGGAGGGTCTGTCCCAAGATCTTTGCTGTTGTGTCCCTTTTCAGGACAGGGAGGGAGCTGGGAAAGCCTGTGGGAAATGAGCCTTGATACGCAAATTCTCCTTGTGGGAGAATTAAATCACTCTCTCCCAGTCATTTTCCCATCCACGGAGAAGTATTTGAGTTTGATGTTGGTCAAAACAACCCCGCCTCCTTTCTCTATTCCCTTCTCTTAGGTCCTCTTCCCGACGTTTGAATTTAGAAACCACAAATGCCTGTACTAGACCAAAAATCACACTCAGAATGAGTAGCCTAGATCTTGAATTTTAAGTAACCAGGAAACTTCCAGAAGTACTTGTACCTGCATCAGTGAAATTTCTTTCATTGCGAGCAACAGAAACCAACTCTGACTGACTTAAGGCAAAGATGAGTTCTTTCAACATTCACAAGGTAGCTCATGTAATTAGAGAAAAGCAGAAGACCATGGCAGGAAAAACAGGAACGCAGTTAGTAACAAGAATCTGAGAAACAAGAACAAATACTCTGTGGGGTCAGGATGCCGAAGCTGTGATGCATCTGCTCCCACTTTATTTCCTTTCCCGCCCATCTCATTGCTCTACTACCGGAATGGTTTCAGCTGCAGGTAACAGAGATCACGACTAAGAATAGCTTAAACAGTAAAAGCATCTCGCTGTCTTGTGGAGATGAATGGTGTGGGGGGTTGGTGTTGCAACTCACGCATGTCACAGTCTGCATCTTTGAGTCTTTGGCCATTTGATCACAAAGTGGCTGCTGCAGCTCTAAATACTTCCTCCCAACAGTATCGCAAGCAGGAAGAAAGACAGACAGTGGAAACAGGGAGTTTTCTTTTTATCAACGAGGCCTCCTATCATCCTTCCCTTTATATTTCATTGGTTGGAACTAGCCACAAAGGAGGCTGGGAAAGTGAGTAGCAGGCATAATGGATCAGAAGAGCGAGACTGGCTTACACCAGGGCTTCATTTCCAGGGCTCGGCATGTCGCTGCCCCAAACAAAATCGGGGTTCCGTTAGCAAGGAAGAAGGGGCAGCAGCTCTCCATGTTGGATATTCAGGAAAGAGAGCCAATGGTCTTAGCTCAAGTCACCACAGTTGAGCATAATTGAAAGGTGATGTTTCAAAAGGGAGCAGGATCCTGTGGCTGGAAGGAGGGAGATGGAAGTTGGGGGCAAAAGTTGTGCATAATTGAAAGGTGATGTTCCAAAAGGGAGCAGGATCTTGTGGGTGGAAGGAAGGAGATGGAAGTTGGGTGCAAAAGAGACGCATCTCTACTTCCCTCTCCCATTGATTTTTTCAGATATCAGGCAGTATTCCAACCAAGCCAGGACAGGCTATCTAATTTTTCAGGCCCAGTGCAAATAAAAATGCAGGACCTTTTTGTTCAAAAATTATTAAGAATTTTTAAATGGTGACAGCAGAGCATTAATCAAGCACGGGGTCCCTCTGAGCATGGAGCCATATGTGACTGCACTGGTCCAGGCCCATGAAGCCTTCCCTGGGTCTAGCCTAGAGCAGAGTGACTGTCCCAAGAAAATAAGCTTTGGTTAAGGAGTTTTAGGGTCTGTTTTTGTATGAAAATGGATTAAATAGGTTCGTGGATGGAGGAGAAGCTGTGATATTTATATTGTTATAATTAACATTTCTCCAGGTCTTAGTACCAGCTCTTAGTTACAAAGCAAAGAAAGAGGTAATCACGCCCTTTCTATGCATATAACTCTGGACATAGACAGAATTCAGAGAAGACTGAGTTTTCCAGAGGGTTCTGATCCAGATGTAGTGAAGGGAGGGGGATAAAGGTCAGCTTTGCTCCTCATGCACATTTGAACTTGGCAATGTCAATCTATTATCTGATCATCACAGTGGCTCTGCATGGTGTAATATATTATCTCCATCTTATGAGATGAGATCATGGGGTCTCGGAGAGGTCCATGGTCACCTGTGGGATGTGGTCATTCTGGGGTTGGAAGCTACCTAGTTGGAACCCAGAGCCCATGTTCGTCAGTACTCTGTACCACTGAACAAACCTGGGACTGGGGAATTTGCAAGCGATTGGCTTGGCGAGACCAGTAGGTGAGTCTAGACATAAAGGAGCTGTTTTAGGGGGCCGTAGAATCTTAGGGTCTAGGGTGGCTTGATAAGGTATGTCATAGGGATATCACTCAGTCACAGGGATGCAGGAGAGATGAAGGTCTCAAAGATGTCAGTGAAAGATGAGCCAGGGAGGCTGAGCCAGGAAATAAATGTAGTTTTTCCTCACAAAAGTGTCTGTCATACATGATCAGCTTCCAAAACGAATCCACAAGCCAGGAATATTTGTCTAAATACTTTTAATTAAAATGCACTGCAATAAGATCAAAGCCAGAGTGTAAAATGCAGTGTTCACATTTACTAAGAAAGCAGATGAAAATATTCCAAGTAGTTGAATACATTGTGATAATGAAATTTTAAACAGTTGCATGGCTTTAATTTTATTTAAAATATTCATGTAGTGAAAAAAATTGCTTGCTATTCACTTTTTACCAAAATGCAGAAAGTGTTGAGACATTTTAAATTAGTAGAGATTTAACACACATGAACAAAAGTCCTGTTTCAGCTGCAGAATTACAGTATCTTTGAGCTGTACCATCCATACCTTGCTCATCGACCTGTACAATTCTATTTGGAGTATAATGCCAGCCTCCAATTCAATTTATCTAACATCCAAGTTTTGTGAAAGTGTCAAGTGTAATGAGATAGCTCAGTGAAATTAAGACACTGTTAATCTCATTTCAAAATCGATTTTTCTTTCCAGGACAATTCTTGGGAACCTCAAAAATATCTTGCTTTATATAATAAGCAGTACATATTCAAGGGTTGACAGCTAAAAGAATAAGTACATTCATATAAAAACAAGATTCCTTATAAAACAGGCCCTCATAGTGAGGATGCCCTTGAAACATTTTGCCGTCTACCTGAGGGCAACAAGCTTACTTTTTCAATATATCTGAAATACTCTCTAAAGATGGAAGTATTCTCTACGCTTGGACCTTAGAATATTCAGTGTAAATATGGAAATGATAAATGAGGATGGTAAAGAAAAAAAATAATAACCCAAACCTCCAGACTTCTCTGATCTAAAAACAGTGTTTACAGCGAAGCTTTGTCTGTACACAATGTTTTATTGCAAAATTGTGTTTAACAGCATAAAATTGGAGACAACGCAAATGTGCGTCCATGGGAGAGCAGCTAAGTGTTATGGTCCTTCCATGCAATGGACCGGAGTGCGACCGTGAAATAAACAGGCATGTTCTCTATGTACTGAAACCAAAGATGCTCCAGAATAAATCAAGTGAAAGATAATGGTGTCTCTAGTAGGCTACCAATTGTTTAAAAATAAAAATAAAAGGGAACAAGGATATATTTATACAGTTCTCTGTGTAAGCTTCAAATATCTCTGAAAAGATACACAAGAAACTGATAACAGCCGTTGCTTCCGGAAGGGGAGTGGGAAGGTTGGGTGCCAGGGGTAAGAGGGAGAATTTTCACTGAGTACCCTTTCATATCCATGTAAATAAATTACTACCTATTAAAATAAAATAACAGAAGTTTTTTTTAAGGGTAAAACAATGTCACTCATCATTATGTTCAATGTGATGATTACTCAGATCACGTGATATGTCATCAACTAAATAAAACTGTCACCCTGGAATTTGGAAATGCTTTGACCAGGCTGAGAACTCCCATACTGTTTCATTTTTCCGCGGAGGAAATGAATGTTCTGCTTTTAGTTTGATGGACAAACACAGACATTTGCAAGCTCTCAAAGGCCCCATCGGCAGTTCCCAACGTTCCTGTAATTTTGTATAGAATGAGCAGTACCTATCGGAAATCTGGGCCTTTTGTGTTCATTGTTGCTAGTGGAAACAAGCATACTAGTTTTTTGGTTAGAAACACCCACTCCCCCAAGAGCCATTCAGTATGCAAATCAAGTCCTCAATAGATATCCATTGATCAAATTACTCCCCCCACCCCCGCCCTCCCCAACTTTTTTTCTGAATCATAAAAGTAACATGCCATGATCTGGAGAAAATTCAGGGACTTCAGTGGTGTCGGCTGTGAGATTTCATCCTCTAGGTT
>AWHC01008498.1:0-17096 GCA_000465285.1 Eidolon helvum | reverse complement strand
CACCGTTTCCAGCAGCAGCGCCCCCCACCCTCCGCCGAGTCATTCTGGGCCTCTGAGCACTTCTTGAGGAAGAAGTTTTTTCCGGAGGCCATGGTGTTGGAAGAATTCGAGGTAACTTCGGTGTACTTGGAGCTGAAACAGCACACACGCAACACAGGAAACGCCTCAAGATACTTAGCAGCTGGAGCGACTCTTGCACATATTTACGGAGGACCGACGACGTGTCAGGCAACGAGGGACGGACAAGGCAGAATCCGCCCTTGTAGCGCTCCTAATCCAGTGCGTTATTCCCATCAGACACCTCACCAACCTGTACCAGCATGAAGGACAATTTGATTCACGGAATCATAGACTTAAAATAATATCATCTAACTTTGAAGTTATGAAAAGAAACTATACAACCAAGTGGCCTTTTAAAGACATTCTTAATGAACAGATAAAGATGATTAGTGGATCAAAGCAACTTAGTCCCTGTTTTCATTTCATTGATTTGGCTTATATGTAAATGATACTTCTAATCTGTTTGAAAATGGGTCCTTCTCCTAAGTCAGTAAACGCTCTTAGTGAAATTTGTTTGCACAATTAATTAACATCTATGTTTACGGCTCATTTGTTGGTGTGTCACGGCTTAATGTCAGAGTTCTTTGTCTTGGGTTGTAAGCTTCTAAAGCAAAGTACATTATCTGTTTAGTTCACTAAGTGTATGATTCTGCAGCCATGCCATGGGTGCATAAATGCTTTTATTTTTTTTAATTTATTTTTCAATTACAGTTGATATACAGCAATATATTTTATTTTCAGGTGTACAACATAGTAATTAGACATTTATACACCTTATGAAGTGAATATTACTCAGCCATAAAAAGGGGGGGGGGCTTACCATCTGCAACAACATGAATTATGTGAAGTGAAATAAATCAGACAGAGAAGGGGGAATACCACATGATTTCACTTATACATGGAGTCTAAAACCCGAAATAAACATACAAACAAAATGGAAACAAGCTCATAAACACTTTTGAAAGTGAGAATTGTAATGGCAGCAGCTACCCTGGTGATGAGAATCTCTCTCTGAGCTGGTTAATTTACTCCAAGGGGAATACATGAAGCATGAAGAGAAGGGAAGATGAAGAGAAGGGAAGCTGTGTTTTGTTTTGTGTTGTATTGTTTTATTTTGTTTTGTTTTGTTTTGCTTGATGATCTCCAGGAATTCCTCATAAGGATGGAATGATCAGCATCCAGTCTTTTTTTCCCCCAAAACATGTTTTGGGAATATAAGCAAACCCTTGTAGGTGAGTGCTAATAGCAAGAGAACAGACTCTAGAGAATTTGGGAAGATTATAAAAATTTGGTTGGAGCAAACATGAAGAATTATGGGAAATTAAGCTGGGACAGGCTGAGGAGGGCTGTCAGACGTGAATAGCAATGGACATGACCGTGTTCCAGGCACTGCAGTAGGTGACACTGTACAAGGCCGTCCACAGGAGCTTGTTGGCCGCTCTGGGCCACATCCCTGAAAAGCAAGAGGAAGGTGTATCCTAACCCTCACAAACTCTAGGCCCCTGTGAAAATGTTTGCCTGGCGTTCCGCCTCAACCACTTCTGTGTTACAAATGCTGTTTCCTTCTGCTCTTCTGCTCATGACCCCCACTTAGCCTAGTGTGGGTCGAAGAAGGGTGAGCGGTATCCGTTCGATGGGTCCCCATCGCCACCCATGCCTACCCATCTGCACATTTCTGAATGGCTTCGCTGAGACTTCTCCTCTGTGGGCAGTGCTGCCCAAAGGCGGGATTTGGCAAAGTCCTCAGACTTGCAATTTGGAAGCAGACTTGCTTGTCTGGCCAGATTCTCTCTCTTATGCAATAAAGCCTAGAGTCTTAGTTCTTCTTCGTCTTTGATTTGAAGTCATCTGTCTCTTATTTGGCACTGTTTTTCAAACTCAGTAGCAGCATAATTTTGACCCCTATTAAAACATGTAAACATATATTCTTTAAATAATAAACTCAGCAAACCAGGTGATTAATATGACATTTCCATCTTTGTCCTGATTTGTTGGACACACACACACACATGCACGCGCGTGCACACACACACACACACACACACTCACACACTATGTGGCTCATGTCACCAGGTCCTATATTGTCTACACTTAGTTTAATTCTAAACTTTCTCTCTTGTTTGGTGTATAAACTAATAACAGAAAAAAATAAAAGCACCATATGTGCTTTTCAGTACAGACTCTACAAATTTATTAACATTTTTAGGGTAGAAGTCATTCAGTTACTAAGCCCTTACGAAACACCATATGGAAGAAAAAGCCAAGATTCTTGTTCAGTCGACATTCTGATTACAAAGAGAAAATAATAAGAGAGAAAAATATGATAAAAACAAGATTTTTAAAAAGATACTAATGTTGATCTTACTCATTTATTCAAGCAGAAATGGCTAGTAGAAGGATCCCTTACTCAAGTAGAGATGCCAGTTTATATTGAGGAGAACATTCCATGCCTTCCAGCTCACCATGAGCCAGGGTATTTGAACAATATGCAAAGTGTTGAATTCTACATTATCATTTCTACCATTTCTCATCCTGAAGCTTTATCGGAGAGAAGAGGGCAGATTTGTGCCAGCCTTTAAATTCCTTTCAAGTAGATCTGAAATAATGAATTCAATTGTGATGGAAAATTCTAGATTCCACTTCTCATTCACCAGTGACTACTCCATCCTTAAACAGGACAGATGGGAAAAATGAATTGTGAGTTTTCTATTTTCGCAAAGTGGGGTTTCGGAGGAAGCCTGTGTAAATAATGCACGTGTACACATTCATCAGGATAGCGAGCTTGATAACTTTGTACATTAAATTATCAGCTCTTCCGGGAAATAAACTCGTGTGACCTTCCACTTCTTAATTACAGTTCTTTTCTGTGCTCTCTTGGTTTTGATTGAGTCTGCTAAGGTCATGTAGCTCGAGTTTGCTTTTTTCTCCTTTTCTTTCTTATTTTGACCCCTCCTCTAACCTGTATCTCAAGAGAAAGGAGCATGGGGAAATGTTCTGACTCATTAATCTTCAAGGTTTCTTTTTTCCCACGGAGGCACAGGTGTCTTGCACTGGTCCTAGTGCCCGCCCATCTCTGGGCCGCACATGCGCAGTATGCAGCTGCGTGATCCTAGAAACTCATGGCCCAGAAACGCACGTGCTGCTGCTCCAAGGGCCTGCTGCTTCTGGAGCACACCCCAATGACCTGAGTCACGGGGACATTTTTCTACACCCCCTGCCATGCCACTCCCAAATTTAGTAGTCTCCATTCTTGCAAATGAAAAGGAAGTATCAGGAGGATGATCTCCATGAAAGACCACCGCACAGAAAAGTCATGGTAAAACATGTCTAAAGTTCTGTGACATTTTCGTTTTTAATTTTAGCATGACTGCCTTTAATACTGCTGATTAAGTTGTATGGATATAATTTTCTGTTGATTTCCTTATTAAATGGAGAACTGGAAGAGTAAGCAGCACATTTCAGCTTAATTAGATCTGATTTTTCATAGGATGGCACACTGCTATATATAAAATACTTGTTTTCTAGGTTTCTCTGCCAGGGGTCTCTACACAGAGCAAACTGAGTGATAGGACTCCTGGGTAAGCAGGAAGGAATAGTTTGGTCTTGCAGCTCAGAGTTATCTGTCTTATATTTCAGCTTCATTCATTATTGTAGCTTTCAGAGCACAGGAGGAGGAAGAGAATTTTACATTTATTTTCTTTGTTGAGATTCTGCATTTTCCAGTTCTCTGAACTTCCCCTGCCTGCTTCAGGTGAGGAGGCGGGTCTTCTGAAAACCTTGCGGTTTAAGTTTCAGGGTCATGAAGTTCTCCAGAAGCTGATATCTATATTTGTACTGTCTCTTCACAAGGTTGTAAACTTTTTGGGAGAAGGGATCATGTTCTTTTCATCTTCATACCCCGTAGGTACCAGCTTACAAAATGGACACTCAAAAAATGTTGAATATTTTTATATAATTCTACTTAGTGCTTGTGAAGTCCTGATCAGGCATTCAACACTGTATAGGACCTGTCCTGCATGATGAAGCTGCGAGAACGAGGCAGAAACACCAAGAACATCTAAACGACAAGACCCTACAGGTCCTTGGCCCCCCTTACATCTCAGCATGTGGGTTACCTTAGGGAGTGACATCTGGGAGAAGATGCTGCCTCGTGCTGGCAAACGGGCAAAGAGCAAGTGCAGTCGGCACCCCTCGCTGAGGAATCCTCTCAAAGTTCATCTTGTCTGATCTCATATTGAATACGAAGAAACTGAGGCCCCAGAGATTCAGTAACTTGATACTCCATTTTCGTGGGAGAATTTAAACTTTTGAATGTAAAAGGTTATCAATCATGAAGACTATAGGACAGAATTTGAATTGAGAGATTCTTAATCTTTTCCCCCCTTTTCATGGCCTTTGGCCTTAAATCTACTGGCTCTGTTTTTTCAGGTATTAAGTGGAGATGATAGACATGTGCATGCGTGATTGGCATGCACACGCATAGAAAGAGGAAGAGGAAGGTGATTTTTCTAAGGGGGCTTTTTAAAAGCTAGAAACCTTTATTGTAAGTGGAGGATAGGTTTGGGGCTTTCTGGGATACCTGTAATCCCTAGTTAGCATCCTGACTTATGGAATGAACACACAAGACAAAATGAGGGAACTCTCTCTGCAATAAATGCCACTTTCTCAATTAACCAAAAAGCAATAAGATGGATTCTAATGCCAGAACAGAGCTTTTGATCATTCTTTGTTCAAAACCCACATATTAGTCAGGCTCAGAACAATTAGACAATTACTGATATAAAGAGAAGGGGATAGTAGGTATATTTTAAGCTAACATTTCTAGCATCTTATCTTTCTAAGTCTTTCTCTTGCTAATGGCCAAAAGAAAAGTTAATCATGATTTGCTCTAATTATCCCATTAAAGTGGGATTGATAGTCATGTTTTATTAAAAAAAAAATGGTGAGTCCAAACTGCTGAGTTAATTAGAAAGTTTTCCTTTGTGCCTCAGAGGGGCAAATGCTCTTCTTATCTGCTGAACGACTTGCATAACAAAGCATCTGAATTCCTTTCTAAGGCTTCAGTGGACTGAAATGTATCATTACAGAAGGAGAAAATCATTCTGGGACATAATTTTCTTTAGGTTGTTAAATAGTTCCTGATGTAAAAATCCTCTAGCTACTCAGAGCCACGACTACAGAACCCTCTGCCGTTCTCGTACTGCTTTACTCATCCACCTTAGCTCTGTTCTGTAACACTGTTTTAGTTCGTTCCAGCTGCTATAACAAAAATGCTAGAGACTAGGTGCTGAGACAACAGAATCTTATTTCTGAGACTGAGAAGTTCAAGTTAAAGGCGCCAGTAGGTCAGGTGTCTGCTGAGAGCTCTTTTGCTGGTTTGCAGACAATCACCTTCTTGTACCTCACATGATGGAGAGGAGAGATTGGGAGGGGGAGAGGGATTGAGAGAGAAAGAGAGAAAGCCAGCTCTCCTGTCTCTTCTCCTGAGGCTCTACTCCCACCATCAGGGTTCCACCCTCATGACGTGTTTATCTCCCCAAGTCCCCACGTCTTAATACCATCACCTTGGGGGTTAAAATTTCAACAACACTGACCTCTAAATTCCATCATTGAATTAGAAGATTCAACTTTCCAAGAACCAGAATTAGAACCTTTATCATAGCATTGAGTGCTAGAGATAAAATTCCTTTCAAGTTTTTTTTTTCCTGTTCCCTGGGTCTGCTGTGTTTCATGCAACAGCCAACTACTGAGAAGTGCTGTCCACTGGTACTCAGTGGATCTCTTTACCACCAACAATGGGTATTTGATGGAGACTTTAGAGCGGCACTGTACCAGTTGCAGCTCATCACAGAGGTATTTTTCTTGTTGAAACCAGTGACGGTAAAATTGGTCTCCATTTTCCCATACGAGCTTCTCCTTAGCTTTGTACATCAGTTCTGTTCTTCAGGAGCGTGCGGTCACGGTGGCGTGTCGCATGCCTGGAAAGGAGCCCGTTTGCCTGCTCCATCCCAGGTGCCCCCAGATGGCCCCTGACCTGCTCTCGCAGCACCTCGAGTTCTGTCCATCGCATTCATCACTCTTAAGATAACTGATCTCCATACTTCCACGTATAATGGATCCTTTTATTGACCCCAAGCTTCGTGAGGACAGGGCCACGTCTCTCTTGTCCCCGTTTGAATTCAGAGCACTACACATGTGCCCAATAAGTAAGTGTGTTAGGGTTCTCCAGAGAAGTAGAACCAACAGGATGTATGTGTGTGTTGGGGGGTGGGGAGTGGGGAGAGCAATCGTGGAGGCTGGCAAGTCCAAAATCTACGGGGTAGGCGAGCAGGCTGGAGACCCAGGGGAGAGTTGCAGTTCAAGTCCAACTGTCTGCTGGTACAGTTCGCTCTTCTGCCAGGGACGGCCGGCTTTTTCTAGCAAGGCTTCAATTGATTGGACGCGGCCCACCCACATTATGGAGATGAATCTGCTTTACTCAAAGTCTACTGATTTAAATGTTAATCTCGAAAAAATCACCTTCGTGGAAATCTCTAAAATAATATTTGGCCAAATATCTGGGTGCTGGGGACCAGCCGACTTGACACATGAACTTAACACTAGGTGAATGAATGGGTGGCTGGAGCCATGACTCCAGTCTTCACCGTGCTGTGGTGATCCTTCACATTTGTATCAGGCCTTAGAGCTCACACCCCTGTTCACCTACATCATCTCCCTTGACTTTTAACAGAGCTGAGAGGTGGGCAGTACGTACGGGGTTGGGGGTGGGGATAGATGAGGACACTGAGATTCAGAGAGGGCAAGGGAGTTCGCAGAGGTGACCCAGCTTTTCAGAGTGCGTGGGGACACCCTACGTCTTTGTTTCCAGTGTTCTTTTCCTGATCATACAACCTACATTGGCCATCTCCCTGTTGTACTTGTATTAACTTGTTAAATCCTCTTTATGACTCTGTGGGAAGGGTCTGCTCTTATCAGCCCCATTTGACATCTGGGGGAGGTGAAACAGATTTGGAGAATCTGCCTGAGATCACGTACCCGGTCCGTGGTGGAGTCGGGGCGTGAAGCCCAGTTCCGGAGCCTGTCCTCTGCACTGCACACGAGACTGTCTCCCTGCACACTTCCGACGTAGTCACTTTGGTTTCTGAAAAGGCCCAGTAACAAATGTCCTTGGCTGTCATGCCGCAGCCGCGTTTGTCGGGTGGCAGGCATGGAGTGGCCTGCCATGCCGCAGCCGCGTTTGTCGGGTGGCAGGCAGGGAGCCGAGGCTGAGGCGGGCCATCGTCCTCTGTTGCCGGTGTCCTCCTGCACCCCTCTTCCCTCATCATCTCGGAGACCTTTGTCATTGTGACCGTGCTGTTTATGGATTGCCTTTTAGGTCTCACGTTTCCCTGAAATAAGCAAACCAGTGAAAGTAAGTTAAGATTCAAAATGATTATTTAAAAGGGCTCAGCCAAACAAAGTTTTAAATTTCATGAGAGAAAAAGCCATTGCACGTTAGCCCTGTTCCAGAGTAGTGAAAACTCAGGACGGAGCTGGGGGAGGAGGGGGCGGGGACGACGGGCGGGGCCCCTGGAGCTGACTTGATATTTAATCACATCCTAGATTATATTGAGCCATGTGGGTGATTGGGTTTCATTAAGAATTCTGTGTCTGGAAAACCATATCAGTGACAATAGAAATGTTTGAATTTCAACTTCTATTTAAAGATATCACGTCATATTTATTGCGCCGTGGTCTGTGGAGACAATGCTAGGGGAAGCAGCCCTCCCCGGACCCTCGCTGCTGGCCTGTGCTCTTAGTTTCTCTCCTCATGGACCACTCTGCCCCCTGCATCCACACCCACCCGCTCTTCCAGTTCGGCTAAATGCCCACTTCCGTCAACATCCCATATCTGTCCCCTGCTCTTCTCTGATGTTTCATAACATCTATTACCCCTAGAACAGATTCTCCTTGTTAACCGTTTACCATTTACTGCTTTATACAGTGCTGCCATCATGTTTTACGGGTATGGTTTATCTCCTCCACTGTGTCTTGAGGGTGGGGATCTTGATTTATACTGCTTTCCTGTCCCCACAAATGCTTAGCCATATGCCAGGCAGATAGAGCTCCCTGAATTGAAAGACATTTAAATACAGAGTCTAACAGAGTCGTTTTATGATCATTCCTGCTGCCTTTGCCAACTCCATCCCTCATTCACTCACCCATCACCCATCCATCCGTGTCTCTTCCACCGATCCATTCATGAAGGCATGTATTATGTATCTGCCTTGTCCTGGATACACAGACGAGTTCGAGATGGTCTCTGCCCTTAAAAATCCCAGAAAGAGTTAAAAGTCATTCTTTAGGTAGACAACTCAAACTAAAAATACCTATTATTATTATCATCACTCTGGCTTATCATTGCAGATAAGGCTGAAATTTGTGCAAGATAATTGGCTTCCCAGTGAGTTTTCTCCTTCCGCTGAGTGCATTGTAATAGTCACACAGCATTCGCGGTGCACTGTGATGACAGCTGGTAGTGTAGCAGGCAGGGGAGGATGTACTTTTGTTTAATTTTTAATACTTTGATGCGCTTCCTGCAATTCCCCTGCAATTAGTTCGTCTGAATGAATCGCGGTGGCGTTCTCTTTCTTAAGAGAACTCACACATCCTTAGCCTGTGGATAGAACTCCCCTAAACGGACGTGATAAGGAAGTTTTGGTATTTCTCTCCGAGGTGGGGCGAAGCAAAGGGCTTGTTCAAGGTCAGTAAGAAAGCCCTCCACCATTCTAGGTTATTCTTCCCAGGAAGTTTCCCCAAGGCCTCCCGCTGTCCCCACTGTACCCCATGTGAGCCCCCAGCTCAGCACTGATTCTGCTGGGCTGAGTTTGGCCTTTGCCCCTCTTCTGCAAGCTCTCCGACGGCAGGGGTTGCTCCTGAGCAGCCACATGCCCGGCCCCTCCCCGCATGTGGGTTGCCCCTGACCAGCCACATGCCCGGCCCCTCCCCGCATGTGGCAGGTGCTGGATACATGCGTCACTCGGGACCAGAGCTGAGGAAGCGGCAGAGACAGGGCGCCCACCATGCCATCATCCTGCCTGACTTCTCAGCACACTCAGTCGGAATAATTTCAGTCACCGTTTACTCGAATAACAACACAATGCTTGGGAAAGGCACATCTACTTGCAAAGCAAAACGCACAACAATGTCGCTCAGAAAACCCCAGTGTCGGCGTCACACTTACCCCCGGGCTCGGGAAGTGGCGATACGGGGACAGGGTTACTTAATACATTTTCTGTCTAGGCGATTTAGCCTTACCGAAGAGACTCTCAAATCTTTGACAGGAGTCGAGGCAGAATTCTTTTCCAATTATATAAGAAAAACAGCTCATCGTTACACTACGCCTGCGGGAAGCCATGATGTGTTTTAGCAAAGCCTTTGTGGACGCAGGCTCATAGCATTTACATTAAAATTTAAGGAATTCTGTTTTTACTACCAAATGGACAGGGAGTCACAAGAGTTTTTGATTTGTTCTTGGGTTAGTCTATTTTTTTTCCATCGATACTGTCCCATTTCGGCTCCAGACGTGACATGTCATATGCTACTGACATCCCGGGCCCTTTCCTGCCTCTGTCCCTGTTCCTCTGCCCTCGTCTGTGCCAGGGATGCTCATGTCTCCGTCCTTCCTTGGCCTGGACAAACGCTGCTCTTCCCTCGAGGCGCAGCTCCCATGTTCCCCGCCACCTGCGGCCCCTCTGCTGTCCCCAGCTCCATGCCCTGGCCTCCGCCCCCATGTAGACCAGACTGGAGCAAAGGAGCTGTGTCTTACTTACCTTCTTTGGTGTTCATTCATTGGAATACGCAGACGCTCGTTCACCTCAGTTCATTGAGCACCTGCTACATGTCATCACCCCTTCTGGGGGGAGACCGGGATTCTCCCAGGGTGCCCAGCTGGCCTTGGCGGAGCGTCCCTTCTCTTAAGAGAAGAGACAGACCTGTCGAGATTCGCATGCGGTACCGCGCCTGGCAGCCTGCTACTTCAGTTCCTTCCTACGAAATAAAAGGGTAGCTATGGTGTTTCTTCATTTTAATTCCGCCATGATATTTGTTTTAAACTTCAGAGATTACCGGATGTGGGTCTCCTTATTAGAGTTTGTTCTTAATTATACCAGAAGAACAACAAAGAGGTGACTTGGGGTTTGCGTTGCTTTCATAGGGTACAGGGGTCTAAAACACCTCGCCGACGCCACGGAGGTTCTCGGGACCTGCCAGTTTCTGGGAGAGGGGGAAATGCAAACCCGTCACCCTGTCAGTCCCTCCCCTCCCAAGGGGAATCCGACATGTGGCTCTTGAGTTGCAGACGTGCTGTCAGATGAGCTGTCTCCCCCGAAGACATCTTCCTCCCAGCTGCCAGCTCCCTCTTGCCACCCCCCTCGCTCCTGTCCCGACAGAGTTTTCTCAGACAATGATGACGCGTGCGCAGCCTTCGCCCTGGTGCCCTCCCCAGACGCCCTGTGCGCTGGAGAGGACAGATTCTGGACTTTGGGGTCTCATCATCCACATCACAGCCACTGAGGGAACCGTGCTCAGGCACAAGGCAGGTCGTCCTGTCTAGTCCCCTGGAGGCCTGGGGACAGCAGCCTGCGTGCATGTGGCAGCAGGCGGCCCCAGCCCTTGCAGGAGAAATCAAGGTGCCTTAGAGAGGGGGGCAAAGGCTGCCCCCCGAGGCTGGTCTGCAGGTGCCCTGGGGAGCCCCACTCTTCAGCTCCCGGGAAGCTGTTTATCGGGAGCGTCGCTAGGCGGACAGGAGGCAGCGAGAACCCGGGAGGCAGTTTACCAGGAGCATCGCTAAGCGGACAGGAGGCAACATTGAAACCCAGGAGCGCAAAGCTGTCTCCACACCGAACCCGGCTCTGAGGGAGGAAGCGGCAGTGGTCTGGCACGGGCTGGCAGGAGGTCGGTGGCGGGAGAGGAGAGCTGGACATTCGGGGAACAGCCTGGGCAGCTGCAGATGCAGAGGGTTCCCCGGGGAAGACTGACCCTGAGGTGCGGAAGGCAGAGTCATCCGCACGCACAGTGCTCGGGCTCGTGAAGCATCGTATAACGAAGGGGTCCCGGAGGTTCACTCCGTGAAGGGAACCGCTGGAACCAATCTCTGTAATTCTGATTCAAGACTCACGTGCGAATCCCAGCATTCCGATTTCTGATGTAATAATAATAGTAGCTAATGAGAATAGTTAGACGTGCTGTGCACCGAGTGCTGTTCTAACATACAGGACGCACTTATACAATCAGTTCATTTACATGCATGGCACATTTGCATACATTAACATTTACATACAGAATGCATTTGCATACTGTCCTAGCCCGGTCAGGCTGCTGTATCAGGATATCACAGACTGGGAGCTCGAGCGACAAACATTTATATCCCACGGTTCTGGAGTCTGGAAGTTCAAGATCGTGGCACCAGTGGTCTGGTGTCTGGTGAGGGCCCACTTCCTGGTGCACAGACTGCTGTCTTCCCCGTGTGTCCTCACGTGGTGGGAGGGGTGACGATGTGGTGGGAGAGGTGAGGGCTCTCTGGGGTCCCTCTTATATAGGACACAGATCCCATTCACGAGGACTCCAGGCTCCACGTTCACGACCTGATCACCTCCCAAAGGCCCTGCCTCCTCATGTCATCACATTGGGAGTTAAGTGTCAACGTGCGAATTTCAGGGGGACGCATTTAGCTCACAACACGCGCATCAACTCATTTACATACATAGCACATTTACACATGTTCCCTCATTTAAATCACCTGTTTGACTGATGAGGAAACTGAGGCACAGAGAAGCACATGCCTGAGGTCAAGCAGGTCAACTCTGGCTCAAGGATCTGAGCTGGTGACCGCTCTGCACGCCGCGCCTGCTGCGGCTGACGGCGTGACTCAGAGGGGTAGCACATATGAGCGCTCTCACCCACGGTTCCAGCTGACCAGCGGTTTCGTCAGCCCGCCGATCCCCCGCACGACCTACAGAGCCTTTTACGAATGAGACGGAGGTCTCCTAGCCAGGGAGGGATGCGGCGGGGACGTCCGGCCTCGTCCAGCCTTCCGCAGCCTCGTGCTCCTGCTGCACGTTTCCTGCCACCGCCAGAGCCACCTCCCAGGCGGCTGCGGTCACCGTTCCATACCTGGCGCCTGCAGGAGGGGCCAGATCAGACTCGCAGCTCAGCCAGCCCTGCAGGCTCTCTCTGTCTCCTCTGCCGGCATTGGCTGTGGAGCCACTTCTCACCTGTGCTAGTGGCCGCGTCCAAGGACCCAGCCCGGAGACTGGGGAAGGCCGGGCCTGCGGGGAGGGGGAGAAGGTCAGGAATATTATTTTGGTTCGTGACTGACGTGCCTTTTTCACTTAATATGACATTTGGACTCTTCAAAACACATAACCCGGTAGCAAAAAAAAAAAAAAAAAAAGGCAGTTCTTAGGTTATACCCTTAAAATAGGAAGATCCTTACATTGCTTACAGGGGGTCTTCAGGGAGGAATTTACCAAAAATCTCATGGCTGGGCCTCTGCTTGTCGGCACATTCTCTCTGTGAGAGCCAGGCCCAGGCCTCTGGATTTGAGGCTCTGTTCCCAACTTCTGTGCTGGCTGATTCCCCTGGTGTCTTTCATGACCGATCAGCTTTCCACCTGGACACCCAGTTACCGAATCAACCTGTTCGCACTCGGCGGAGACCCAGGCCCTTCACCGAGGCTCCGCTCTTTGCCTGGCCAGCCCCTTGCTCTTGGGGAAGTCCTTGAGCGGCCCTGTGGGGTTACCTCGTCTGCGCCCCAATAGGTTTATGAATGCACTTATCACACTGTGCTGTCCTTATTTGTCCAACTTCCCCTGTCAGACAGCGAATTCCTCAGGAGAATCTGAAACACTCATCGCCTTATCGTCGTAGCATCCTGCTGCCTCCTCCCCCAGCACAGGAGCTGTCACTTAAAACATGAGATTGTTCAGGGAATGAAGGTGAGGTCGTCAGCGAACGATTCTGAAAGGAGTCTATGAAAAGTGGAAATCCGTAAAATTCAAACGACTGGCGTTAAACGCCGCTCAGAATCTCTTTCTGAAGCTGCCCCCTGAGTCCTGCAGCCTCCTTCATGGGGATGTCACCACAAGTTCCTGCTTTCCCTTCCCGTCAGTGCACATCGCCTGTTTCTGCCCCTTCCTCAAAGTGTCCCCACGGCCACAATCATGTTCCCCGAATCTAAATACAGTCGCTACACTTACCAGCTGGGCTATGCTGAATAGCTGAGCAGCACACACCAGGGTCTGCACAATTCCAACACCGATCGGGCTCCCACCGGGCCACGTCCCCCGCATCACGGCCACACGGATGCCTCAGCGTCCCCAAAACGAGTCCTCGCATCCGCTCCTGAGCTGGAACGTGCTTCCCACCCTTCTCTGCCTCACGGACTGCCAGCCTCGTGGGGCCACGGGCTCCGCCAGGCAGGACGTGCCGGCTCCCTCCTCCCGCCCCTGCCGGGCGCTCTGCGTCCTCGGCTTCGTCTCTCTCTGCTGCTCCGCTGACACCCGCTCCAGGGCAGGCGCCGTGCCACGGGTCACCGTGAATTTCCTGCCCCCGGCACGAGGCCTGAGTAACTTCCCCTCCCCTTTAAATGCTGCCTGCCGCGTGGAGGGGTCAGCATCAGCTGGTCGAAAGCTTTGGGTTAAGCGCCGTCTGCAGGATTCCGGGAAGCGGAGAGGAAGCGCGGCCTCCACCGGGCATCTTTCGATGAGGCTTCGGCTCAGGCTCGTCCGTCCTCGGAACCCAGAGCTCGGGGCTCACACGTCCCCGCCCATCGCAGCAGCTGTCACCCGCTCCCGCCTGGTCTCCTTCCCAGAATGACATTGTAAAGAACAGAGTTTGCCTTTCCACAGTTTTTTTGGAGTTTGCCATGGTGAAATATTATACTAATTCAGATGTCGCTGTCAGGAATGCTGAAGCTATTGGTGGCCCCTAGAGCATATTAAATCTAGAGCCTCGGTGGCTTCTTGCTGGTCCTTGTACATGTGATCTCGTTCAGGTGAGAAATTAAGGCCGTGACATCAGTACTACTAGACATCACTCAACCTCTGAAACGTACCTGCACGGAACAGATGGCTTTGTTTGCCCACACGGCCCCACTTGGAAGATGCTCGAAGCTAGTTCACGGAGATAAGTGTTTACAGATCCCTCAGGAGGTTGGTGAGCCCTTGTCATAGCCATGGCCAGCCGAGGCCAAATGGCAAATAGTTAAGGAGATCTGATGCTTCCCTTCTTCTCAGTTCAGCCTGTACCCCCTTTCCCTCACTTCCGGGCACCCCCTCCTGTCCCAAAGAGCCACAAGTTCCGCTGTCAGCTTTCCGTTCCTTCAGGGTCTTGCAAGTTAATGGCAGATTACGTGATAATTGTGTTTGCTGTGCACAATCTTTTCCGGAATCAGGTAAAATAGGAATGAAGGAGTGAATGAATGAATGAATGAATGAATACCAAATAAATGAATACAATTGCTTTTGCTGAGATTTAAGGGAAAACAAGGGGGAAAAAGAAATCAAGGGTAAAAGTATTGACTCCTCGTCCTCCTCCCCCTTCAAAGCAAAAGCTTCCAAGTACAGCCCACTGACTGCTGACACTTTCTGCTCTAGCCGAGAGCACGGGGCCACACTTAAAACGGCAACGTGCACACGCCCGTGTCCTGGGTGCCCAGAGTGGAGAGGCCCCTCCCCGGCCAGGGCAGAGGCTCAGAAGTAGCAACTGGTGATTCACCAGGCGGCCCCTAGCTTAGGACACAGTCAGCGTTTAGCGCCTCTGCACGACCGACCCATCCAGGTCTGCGACAACGGTCTCCCCAGAGGTGTTCTGCACGCCGCCGTCACTGACGTGGCCGCTCTCTTCCTGCTCCTGATTTACTCCCTCGTGGCAGAGCTCCCCTCACGGGGAGTCTCCACGGAAGTCGCCCCTCGTGCTTTCCAGGCTCTGTTTCAAGGCTTCTTATTCCGACACCCTTTCAATGTTTGGTGGCGGAAAAGGCTGTGTGTGCCCCAGCTTCGGAAATGCTGACGTGGCCGGCTCGCTTTCTCCAGCCACTGTCCCCACTCGGAGCAGCCGTCCCTCTTCCCATCCCCGGGAGCTGCTGAGTCGTATACGGGAGAGAGACGGTGGCTCGAAGTGACCCTGTTACCAAAGCTGACATTTTATTATGGCCTCCAGTGGCCCACGGGATGAGCAGCGACGGGAATACAGGCTAAATCGTGCTGATAAGCTACCAGGAAGAACTCTGCAGAACTGGCTCATTTGCTGGACGGCTCCCGCTAACTGACCCCTGCAACATTCAGAGGTGTCACGTAGCTGGACCTCAGGACAAACCTCTTCCTTTAAATATTCAGAGTGCGAGTAGGACAGGATTGTGGGAGAACACGTCCTTGTCTCCGTTCTTTGTCATCATTCCCTGTTTCAAAGTTTTCCCCTACATGCAGAGTCTTGGGTTAGAATTCGAAGGGGAAAGAGGTTCTCAAAGCCTCGTTTCGAACGTGAAACATCACTGGGTTCAAGGCTTTTTCCCTTGCTGTGCACAAAGGCGTGAGAAGGAGCAGGGAGCTGGGGCGAGTGTTTATCGACTAGTGTGTTTATTGGTCCAAACCAGCGACATCACCCTCTGGCCCTCGACGTCACCTGGTCTCATGGGGGTTCCTCGAGAGAGTTCTTAAAAGATACTGAGGTCATGGAGAATTACCTTGTTTTACGTCTTCCTCTCGCATTTCCTGACTCATCACTCAGTGTCAGAACGAAGGTCAAGGACATGGGAAATAATAAACAACCCCGAGTTTCATGGACTCCAAGGGTTTTAAAGCCATTTATCCACGCCGTGCTTTTGAATCGAGCTGAACCAGAGTGGACACAAGAGGAAAAGAGTGCAAATGGTTTCGAAGTGGGAGATCAGGTTCTGTGATTCCCCTGCTCTGAGCACGAGGGGGTTCCAGCCATTGCCAAGTTTAAGATGATGGGGATGTCTGGTTCTGCCCCGTGTACACTGGACTAAGGTGAGAATTGGAATGGAGTTTGGTTGAATGTGGAGAATGTTCCTGGTAGTCAAAGAATAAATTGCAACAGGCCACCAGGGAAAGTGCAGAGCTTTGGTCTGGAAGTTGTTCGGACTTTGAAGCTGGAGGATTATGCAGATGACCACCTGAGTTCTCTTTCTCTCTGTGTAATTTACCCCACTGTGCGTTGACTGCCTTCCCAGAGGAAGGCCCACTGGGCCTTAAGGAAAATGTCCCCTTAAAGATAACAGAGCTGACGAACAGTTGAGTTTCTTTTGTCTTTTTCTGAGTAGTTTCATGTGATCATTTCTTTCTCTGAGGCAGACCTATGAGGTGGAGGAAGACAGATGTTTTCAATTTTTACTTTATCGATGAGAAAACTGAAATGCGAGGATGTCAAGTGATAACGCCCCCCACATCTGGAACTTCAGCATCATCCTTCCACTCACCCCACGTTCGCTCCACTCCCGAGTTCTGTTAACTTTCTCCCCGGCGACGTTGCCTGTTTCTCTCTCCCTGTGTCCCTCTTGGTCCCCTGCACGACCTTCCAGATGCCACTCCTCGCCTCCTCCTGGACACCTTCCCTGTGTTTCTGGATCTTGGGACTATAAATCCAACTTCCCTGGGCCGTGGGCACAGAGCAGAGGCAGCCTTGGGATGCTCGTGAGAGAAAAGCGTTCCCAGAGGTTTCTAAACACGCTCATGTCCCTTTGCGCAGTTCTAACTCACAACCGCTCTCAGCGTTTGCTTCTGGAAATGTGGACCTCTGTTTAGAGGAGACATGTGGTTATAGCCTCTGGTTTCTCCCTCAGTGTTACCTGGTCACTACAAGTCAGTGACAGCTCAAGCCGAACTTGTGTTTGTTTGTTTGTTTGTTTGTTTGTTTCTCCCCAGAATGAGGATGCACTGGTCTACTTGCAAACTGGGTGTTGGGGCAACGTATTCGTCCTTCTAATATCAAGTTCACCAGATCTTGATATTGCAGATGTCACCAGATCTCATTAC
>KE750093.1:0-21291 GCA_000465285.1 Eidolon helvum | reverse complement strand
TTTTTCCCCCTCAAGTTTTCTGAATTTGAGTTCATTTCCTTTTCTACTACCTTCCTCCCCGGGGGCTGAAAGGGGCTTGAATGTAGGTAGCTGAGGAAGGACAGAGAAGCAGGCAGCTGGAGGGTCTGCTAGAAACTCCAGACAAGTATTTAAGCATCTCGCAGCAGAAGCAACTCTTGTCCAGGCATCCTGGGATGTGCCTTGCAAGACTACGCGCCTTATAGAGACATTCGTCTACGTCATGGCATCTGGCAGTGGTGGGAAACAGCTGAGGGAGGCGTCTTAACAGGTGAGAGAAGGCAGCACTTCTGGTTCCTGAGGCCTGTGAATGCACGAAGGGGAGTAAGAGATTCACTAGTTCCCAGGGAGCCCTCGGACAGTATAATGGGTTGAATTGTGGCTCCCAGAAGGTACGTCCAAGTCCTAACCCCTGTACTTGTGAATGGGACCTCATTTAGAAGTAAGGTCTTCACAGATATGATCAGGTTAAGGATCCTGAGATTAGATCATACGGGATTTAGGGTGGGCCCTATATCCACGATTGGTGTCCTTATGAGAGCAGGAAGGGGTTTGAGACGCAGAGATGAAGAGAAGAAGGCCATGTGAAGATGCAGGCAGAGATTGCAGTGATGCTGTCACCGACCCAGGAAGGCCAGAGCTACCTGAAGCTGCAGGAGGCAAGGGAGGATTTTTTCCTTGAGCTTAGAGCTTGGGGAGGAGCCCTAGGTCCTGCTGACACCTTGATTTTGGACTTCTGCCCTCCAGAACTGTGAGAGAATACCTGTCTGCTGTTTTGGGCCATCTAGTTTGTGATGACTTGCTATGGCAGCCCTAGGATCTAATGTAATGGTGGAGATGTGGAACCTGAAGCTTGGCTACAGGACCAATTATCTAGAGACGTCTCAACTGGAGGCAAACGGCCATGCGCACAGACCTCAGGAGGTGGTGGTTGCTTACTGTCCCTTGGGAAGGGACACCCTGTGCTCAAGGAGACATCCATGTAGGGTTCCCGGGGTCCAGCCCATCCCAGCTGCCTCCCAGGGAAGACTCACCATACTTCTCCCCAGTCACCATGGGCTGAGAGCTGTCCTCTGCAGAAGACAGGGCAGAAAGCCTGAAAACCTGCGCCTCCCCTCCCAGTGACTCAGCTGGGAAAGGCGCTGTTTTACACTGGAAGAGACTCAGCAGCCTTTGATTGGTGAGTTCCTGCTCCTCTGTGGAATGTGACTTGTGAATAAGTTTAGATAAGGTCTAGAAAATAAAATGAGGACCACTGGGGGGAAAGCAATTTACATTTCATATAAATATATAAATTATATGTAGTGATATAGTAATGTATATATAGTGATCTCTCTCTCTCTCTCTCCCCCCCCCCCCCCCTCTCTCTCTCTCTCCATCTCTCCATCCATCAGTCCATCCATCCAGCCATCCATCCATCATCTCACAATCTCAAACCCCTTAATATGGTAATAAGAAGCAAAAGGAATTTCGTTTTGGAGCCATGTTGCTGTCTCCCAGCACGTAAAGAAAGCATCCTCACTTACCAGAAGGTTGCATGTGGGCTTGGTTGCGAGGCGTGGGCTTACATTCCTGGGCTTGCTAGGGAAAAGGGCAAAAGGGAAGTGAACTAGCAGAGCCACGTGACATTTTTGTGCTGGGACTTGGGCAAATTATGTAACTGTCCTTTGCATTCAAATCTGCTCTACTTTCACCTGATGTTTTGCTGAGGGGACAAGTGAGATTCCAAAGCTCAGTTTGCTGGACTGTGGAAAAAGCTGATCAGTTTTGCAGCCGACACAGGGACAGAGGGAGCACATCTCTCGGGAAAGAGAGGAGGGCAAGGCGCCCCAAACTGGGAGCCAGGAGTCCTGCTGACTCAGTGAGCCCGGTCAGATGCACTCACCTCCTTGCTCATTTCTGCCATGACTTCTTCCCCATGGTCAAGGGGAGGACACTGAACAACCGTGTTCTTATTTTTTTTTAACCAAGAAAGATGATGTGTAAGGGACTCATTAACATCAAGGCCTTGACTATGAGATGGCATAGGGACAGTCCGTGGGGCATGCTAGTTTTGAAAAATGCTTCCGTATCTCTACAGATGTGCCATTCCGAGTACCTAGCTAGAGTTGAAAAAGACTTGGAAGATTGTCCAGCCTCCTCTCCACCTCCCCTGAATGGTGGCTCTGAGCCTGGCAACTAGCAGATGCTCAGCGAATATCTGTTAAATGAATGAACACATAAATATAGTCCAAGTACTCAGTTTCAAGGTGAGGGAATCAAGGCTCAGAGCAATCAAGAGATGGGCCAAGATCAGGCATCAAGTTTATGGTCAATTCAGGCCTCTGAGATACAGTGCTCTGACTAGCCAGCTGGGAATTTTCTTTCTGTTCCATCATGCTGCTAGGGCACCTGTAGCCATCAAAAGGATGCTTCGATACTCTTGGAAGTTCTCTGGCTGACTGTTGCTATGATACAGCCTTGCAAAGAGCTGACTGCTCAGTTGCAAGGGCACGGGCTATCTGTGTTGGGTGAATTAGGAGTGCTGCTTTGCAGACATTTATTTGTTAACTGTCTCTTCAGTATTTGTGAGGAGTATTATCTTCAGTATTATCGAGGAGGATGCCTCGATAACATTTCATGTGGTGTATACACTGGTAAATCTTACATTTTAGGGGCTAGAATAGCCCATTGCTATTTGATTTAAAAATCTTTCCCTTCCTTTATATTTACCTATATGAAGAAAAAAAAAACAGCAAAGAGGAAAAAAATATATTTGTCAAATCTCTGCTTTCTTCCCGACCTTTGACATATGAAAATTTATTTAATTCTCATTATAATGTGTATTATCACCACCCTTTAGCAGATAGGTTTAGCAGATGATGTCTCTGCCCCACCCATGAGCTGTCACCCACCCAGGATGCCACCAGAAGCTCTAGTGGGCAGTTTCCACTCATGGGAAGGGAGTCTTAAGTTTGGCATCTTTGTGTCTCTGACTGCGGGTGTTCTCTGGCCCAGGGAGTAGGCTTGATCATGGGCTGGGTATCATTTCTAAAGCACAGCTCCCCCCATCACTCTGTGAGGCTGGCTGTTTCTGGGCTGTGCAGTATGAATTAGAAGTTGTGCATCCAACAGTCCTCTGCTCATTGCTGTGAAGTGGCGTGGAGGTCCTTGGACTGAAGCAGTGGACCACGGGATCCGTTTCGGTGGCTCTCACACTCTGAAAGCCCGTGGATAGCGGTGCCGGCCACGGCCTTCTGCTGGCAAACCTGCACCTGGAATACAGGCCGATTTTATTCAGTGTAACCTGCTTGGGAGCCTGGAAAGATAAGGTTTTGTACAGGGAGCTCGGCGTCGGTCTCTGCTGCTGGCAGGGTGGTTATTTGGCAGGGGCTGAAGCTAGATCCGCCTTGGGGAATGGGAGCCCACAGCGCTGACTCCAGGCATGGCCTCCATCCCTGCCACCACGGCCACTCTTTACGCCTCCATCACGCTAGTAGCACTAGGAGGCAGGGGCTACTTCTCAGGTCCAGAGGGTTCCAGAGGATCTGATGGCTCAGGGTTTCCAGCGCATTGGCCAAGTTGTCCCCACTACACTCAAGTGATAGGGTCCCATTCCTTCCCAATCAGAGCCGTAACCTGGATGCAGCAGCCTCTCTGAAGTTGGGATTCCAACCTTGCATGGGGCTCTGCTACCTTCTCATGAAGTCCTAGGTCTGAGGCGTGCTTTTTTCTGCCCTCTGGCTGCAGGAGATGTGACCATCTTCACTTGCTGCCAAGAAGGCCCCCTGACTTTCACCCCTTACCTTTTAATGATGACAAATCACCCCAACTTTCATTGTCTTTCTTTAGAGCACTCGCAGCAGCAACCATCTGAGCCCATTGTACTTACAATTACTACTTCTCTTGCCCTGTGCCTCTCAAATGCTTTATATAGTCACCAGCCAGTGCATTGCCTTCCAGAGGCATCCAGTTCCGAACAGGTGACACTTTTAACAACCGCAACTCCACCATGCTGGGTCTCTCGGTGTTCCACGTACTGCAAGTGATGGGGTACTTATTGCTAGCTAGCTGGTAGGGACCCAGCTCCCGATTTTCTGTTTTAGAATCTGCTTCCTAGGACATCTCTCGACAATAAGTCTTGACCTGAGTTCCCCAGAAACAGACTCTGAGATGGAGATTTGCATGCAGTAGTATTCTTGGGGAAGGTGCTGGGGAACATTACTGTAAAGAAGTGAGGGAAGCAGAGTGGGGCAGAGGGAGAAGGTAAAGCATGACTCAGTTGCCCTGGAGGACTTACTGCTCCCACAGCAAGCTCCGGAACGGGGGTGGCCTTTTATGGCTGTCCTGTCTTGGGGGAAAGAGAGCTGGGCCTTTGTGCTCCTGTATTGACTAGTCACTGGGTGTGCGCTGCCCCTGGGTGTGGGAAGGGAAATAACTTGGAGTGAGGCAGATCTCTTTGACCATGGGCCTCTGTGATCAGCATCCAATATTCCCAGCTGCTGAGGTAATGAATCCTTAAGGGGACAGCTGAGCAATATGCCACAATAAACACTCTACCAATAGATATCAACTAGGGGTGATTTTGTCTCCCAGAGGACATTTGGCAGTGTCTGGAGACATTTTTTGGTTATCATATCTTGAAAGGGGGATGCTGCTGGTATCCAGTGGGTAGAGGCTAGAGATGTTGCTAAACACTCTATAATGCTCAAGACTGCCCCTCACAATGAAGAATGATCTGGCCCAAAATGTCAACAGTGCCAACGCTGGGAAACCCATGCTGTGCCATACTTCCCCGGATCAACTCCCAAATAAATTACTTGCCTCAAAGTCCTTGTCTTAGGGTCTATGTTTGGAGGATCCTGAACTAAGACAATGGGGAAATATCAAAGCCCCAAGAGACAAATAATTTGCTGTGGATTGCACTGCTTGTGGGTGGGGGAACAAGAACTGGAACCCGGGACTTCCTGTGTCCTCAGCCCACATTCTCCTCTCTGTACCATGCTGTGGGGCCGGTGGGTGGGGCAGATCCAGATCTCACAGCACGTGTAGGACTGGGGGGTGGGGTGTATTAGCATGCTCCTGGACTTTTTGGCAAATTCTGGTTTATTGACAAGTTTGTTGGCTATTTAGTAATTGTACAGCTTTTCTCAAGTGGACTATAGAACACAGACAACGATTGGAGTGACTATTTCTCAAATCTCCTAGAATTGGTATATGACTACTACCATTGTGGATGGGTAGAGAGAAGTTAATTCATTATGTACAGTGGATGCCTTAGAGCATTAAAGAGGAATTCTCTCACAGAGACCTGATTGGGAATGGCGTTATGGCTGCAGACATTCCTCACAAGTTACTGAGCTTCCATATATTGATGATGTATTTGTTCATTTACCCATACTTCTCTCGCCTATTCATTACTTCATTTAACAAGTAGTTATGCTCAGTGGTAGACACTCCCACATCATAGGCATAATATTTTAGAAGAGGAAGAATCTTGAGCTATCACTGTCAGGTGATTCCACAAATAATGGAAATGAGGAATCCAGAGCAATTAACTCAAAGGTCTGTGAGCTAATTCAGGACATAGTCAGGGTGAGAACCAGGCGTCAGAGGGGGCGAGTGTGCTGAGGGAAGACGGCAGCGCAGTCTGTTACTGCAAGGACAGAAATATGTGACGTCTTAAGTTGAATCTTATTAATACGCATCCCATATTAATGATCTCTGCCCACTGCCCAAAGGTACAAGGATGTACCCTTTCCTCTGTCTATAATTCTCTAGAAAGTTATGTGCCACCGAGAACTTTCAAACTAGTGGGTCTCATCACCCTGGCTTTGATTTAATTTGAGCTGAGGGAGCTGGTTAGACCTAGATGTTCCTTTCCAGCTGTCATTCAAAGTGCAGGAATGTGAACACTCCCCAAATGCTGAGAAATAAAAGCACGAGCTTGACATTTAAGCAAACGATCTGTGAAACTACCTCCTTTTCCCGAGCGTTGAATCCAAAGCCGACTTTAATTTTTGCCAACTTTAATTGTGAGCGGAGAAGCCATTGTCAAGAGTCCGTAACTGGGGTTTTCCTTGAGCTTGGGACCTTGCTTAGAAGCCACAATTCTGCCCCGGGCCCTGCGCAAACTTCATTTTCTCACTCTTTCGAGACTGAGTTACGCACGTTCTGTTGCCAGAACAGTGCTGGGGAGAGATCTGATTTCGTTCATCCTGATACAGAGACCGAATTCACTTCGTTTATTTCGAATGTGAACGCTGCCGATTTTGAATCTTATAACCCCTCAAGAGTGTTTTACTACTGGTGTCACAAAGGTGTCTCTCCCTGGGGTTGGGCTGCTGGCCTTGTGCCAGAGATTCACGGGTACAGGAAGTTAGAGCAGCGGTATTTCCATAGTAACCACACCTGCTGGGTCCATCATGGACTCCAATTTTACTCCCAGTGGATTCAAGCCTAGATTAATTATACTGTGAATTTCTATCATTATGTTTAATTTTTTCCCTTCAGTTCTGATCCTTATGTTAGGTAAGAACTCAGGGTTGCAGGTGAACTAGCATTTGCTTCCCAGCAAGGGGGTTTATTGGCTCAGGCAAATGGGAGGGTCATGGATGAAACCAGCCTTCGTGATAACTGGAATTGGGCCAGAAAGTGCTCGGTGTTCGGTCTGGTCAGTACATATTTAATTGGAGTAAAAGTTCCCCAATCCTGGCGCATTCTTACCTATGGAGGTGGTGCCCCTAAGCTAACACTCTGGCCTTTCCCTGTCCCTTCTCTATGCAGAGGAGTGTGACTTATCTCTGATCATAAATTGTGGGAAAACAGCTGCGTATCATTCTCAGCTCAGCGTTTCCGCCTCTTAGAATCTCTTTTCTGCTCCTCCCACATGCTCGGGAGCGAGGCTCTGGTTTCCTAACACTGCCCTAGACTGGACGGGAATGTCTGCCTAATTCTGGAATTTCCTATTACTTATTTCTTGTCTTCCACAAATAGAATTCACATTCTTTAGCAAGACGTGTTGTTAGTGATAAAGGTTATATTTTGGCCTCCAGAGGTCTGATTTTGTCTATTTCTCAATGATATTGAACCTGGGTGGGGAAAGAAGTGTTATTTACTAGGCTCCCTTCAATCCCCTCATTAGTCGTTCATTCAGCAACTGTATACTGAGTGATCCTTATATACCAGGAGTCAGAACCATAGAGACAGAGAGAAAAAGATAGTCCCTGCCCTTGACAGGCTCACAAGCTAGTGAGGGCTGCCCACTGATGTATCTCCAGGATCTTGTACACTTGATAAATATTTATCGAATAAAAGAAAGAATGAAGACGCCACCTTAATGCGGTAAGTGTGCCGTGAATGGTGTGTCATCGAGATTTCCCTCCGGGATCCAGGCACTCTTCTCTCTCCTGCGTGCGTTGGCTGCTGGTGACTCTCAGCTGAGTCTTTCTGCAGGAAGAAAGCAGCTTCACTCAAGGTCATGTCCTTTCCCTAAGCACAGCCCGTGAGTGGACAGTGCCAGGCACAAAGCCCTGCTCCATGTTTCCAGGGGGCAACACTAAGCTCCAGAGCCCTCAGAGGTTGGGCTGAAGCTTTTATGTGACTGTGTCACAGTTCAGCTTCTCCCTCTGCCTAGTCCTGCTTCCTTCACTCCTTCAGATGTCGATTCTGAGAACATCCATCAACAAACTTCCTGCATGTGAATTTCCATTTCGAAGTTAATGTCCAGGAATCCGATCAAGACATAAATGCAAACTATTGTGGGAGCGCCAAGGAGGAGCCATCTGGTCAACCCTGGGCTTTTGGAGAAGTAGAGACAGTATTGGGATTAGAGGACAAGATGGGAAGTTTGGGCGAAGGATGGTAGGGGGCTTTCTAGAGAAAGGAGGGAAGGTCATGGTTTGGGCGGAGAGGTGGCTGGTCGGAGTATGGAACTCCAGAGATGGAGGAAGCTTGTGCCGTCTGCTGAGACAAGACACCTCCTACTTGCTGTTTACAACACCCTCTCCAGGGAAACAGCTTGGCTGGAGAGCTGGGGAGACAGATGCCTTGACTCTGGGTTGCAGCAGTGGTGGGCTTTACCCACGGCGATGGGAAGAACAAGTGTGGACTCAAGAATCAAGAATCTGAGGACACTGGAAAGGGCAGCATGGTGTGTGAGTGGGGACTCCTGGATGGAGAAGACCGGAAGTCACCAGAGTGTCGTGACTGACTCTTTGGAGATCTGGCCGTATCTGATCAACTTGGGAAGAGTTAGCTCCTGGGGTTTCCTGACATGATGTTCCCTGCACAGGCTGTAGGGAGTGGAGAGAGGACCAGGATGCCTGCTGTGGCCAACCAGGGTTAGCCAAGATAAGCATCTGATCCGTCTCGGGCAGCTGCCAGGGCAGAAGGACGAAGCTTTTATGGAGCACACTGCACAGAGGGCAAGGGTGATAGGGAATGGCTGGAGCCGAAATGGTCCAAAGAGAGCGGCAGGCAGATGCAAAAGGCTCTGACTTCATTTTCTTGGTTCCTGATATAAAAATCAGTCCCCTCCTCCCTAAACTGAAAAAAGAAAACCAAGTAGCTTTAGCTTTCTAGATGGCTCAAAGTTTTGATCATGCTCATTGCTTCTTCCTAATATAAGATTTGTGAAATTAGAATCCCATCCAAATAACACTGCATATCTAATACACGCCAGGAGCTGTGCTGAGCAGCCTGGCTTCATTTGCTAGTGATTATAATCAAAGAAGCAGCTCCTAAAATAATTATCTTTATCGAGAAAAGGATAAACAGAAACATCAGTTACCATTTGGTTGAATGTTCTTACCATGAAACGGTAGCTAGGTTGGTCCAGTGAACATCCATCCATTCATTTCATAAATTTATGAAACAAAGTAATATTGAATGTCTTTGTGGTCATAGGCACTGTGTCAGGTGCTGGAAATATTCGTGCCTGGTATAATGGAAAGCAAGGAGATGAGGCTTTTAACACCCAAGGACAAAATAATTAGTTTTTGGATTTAATATTTTTTTTTTAGGTTTGAACATCTTTAGATTTTAACTGTCAGGAGGATTTAATTTTTTAATGTGTATTTTATTCTAAGAACTTGATAATGGGACAACTCTAGTTCGTAATCATTCTATTATTTGGGTGTCTTCACGCAGTTTATTCTTGGAGTATTGGAATGCGGTCCTTAATCTCACCGCCGAGTGTTGGAGATGCTGCACTGCACAGTGCGACTGTGCACTTTGTGATTCGGGAAATCGCAGGAAATGAATTTTTAGTCTGGGTTCTGAAGTCATCCTGGTGTCGACTGAATTTTGCTTCTGATATACTTCAGAGCTTTCTGGAAGCAATGTCTAAGTCTCCCGCTGGGGTTCCATGAGTGGCATTTGGTACCGAAGATGCAGCCTCATATTCTAGTGATCTCCTGTGAAAACCACGGCCACACTGTGGTTGACCATGGACTTAACAGTGAACCTGACTGAATTAGAGCAAAGAGCTGAGGAAGGGTAGGGGAGAACATTTCTTTCTCCCTTCTGATATTTCCTTCTGTTACAGAAACTCAGTTTGGTTTCTGGCCTCTCGGCTCCGGGAGTGGGGGGAGGGGGGTAGAGTGATTTATCTGGTTGGGAAGAACAAACTGGGCGTATTTGGGTCACAGTCACCTTCTTCATGGTGGCAATAAGCTGCCCTCAGGGGAAAAGTGCTTGCCCTGGTTCTTTAGGTGAAAGCTCGCCCCATCCACCCAGCTGCCCGCATCGCCATGGGCAAGCCCACCTGGAAGCCAGATTCCCCGCCCTCATTGCTGCGTAAACAGTAGGAGTGAACTGCGTGTTGATTGGCCGCTTGGCCGCAGAGGCAGCTTCAAGTTCTTTCATGGCCCTTGGTTTTAACTCGCCCAGCAATTCCATCTCCCCACTGGTGATTGAGCCGGTGCACTTTCGCTGCTCCACTAGGGGGACCCAAACGCAAAGGAAAAACCCTGGCCGCAGTCAAGGTCATGAATTTCGTACCACAGCCCTCAGGCGGGGTGGGTGCTGGCTCCTCTGACCCCACCTGGCTCTGCTTTCTCCTCGTTTGGTGGCAGCGCCCACGACCCGGGCTTCTGGAGTGAATTCCACCCTGGTGGGCCGGGACTGCTCGCTTCCTGGGACCCCTCTCGCTCCCGCCTGTGCTGACATATGGATTTGTCTTAGGAGCCGAGCAGACGAGTTTCAGAGGACGCCAGCCTGGCGATGAGGCTGCCCTGGTTTCACGTGGGAAGCCTTGAAATCTGGATCTAGTGAATGAGGGCTATTCCATCCTCTCTGGCTTTTTTTTCTCTCCTCCTTTCTAAAACCAGGGGGCCTTCACCACTTTGGTATTTCAGTGTGAGGCCATGCAGACTTGATCGCTTCCCTTTCTAGCTCAGCGAGAACTGAAGACGTGGTTCTCACTAGGACAGCTGACTTGTTGAGACAGATAGAATGATCTGTTTTGACAATGAATCTTACGGGGATAGATGTATTTGTGAAATGTTGGGCAGTTTCATTTTGTCATTATTTTTTAACACTGTGCCGTGGAACACTTTTTCTGTTTTCGAACAGCTTGCAAGCATGCTGCAGGTATTTGGGGAAATTCTGTTATATGTTTTCTGTAATGAAATCTGATACAAAGTTATATCTTTTCTATGATATCTAATTAAATCGTTTAGTTTTTATTGTAGAGGGTTTATTTCTTTTTAGATCCAAGCTTTTCCTTAAGGAAGAATGTCATAGATATTCTCAGTGAAACATATTTAGTGTTCTGGGGCTTTAAGAAGTTTTAAAAGTAGTGACATAGATCCAAAATGGCACAAAGAAGGGGTTCATGGTCTCTATGCATTAAAGATGGGGTGCAGAAGACTGATTGACAGTAAAGCCAAGTGGGACAAATCTTTTCTTAGCCTATAAACTCTAAAGGAATCTTTAAAGATTTTCTCACTTAAAACTCGCATTTGACAGACGAGAGGTCAAGTGATTTGCCTAAGGTCACACAGCTGTGTATAGCAGAGCCATGTTATTTATATCTCTGGATCATGTTCTTCCTACTGAGAGGAATAATTGAAGTTTGTATTGAACTCAATCCCTTTTCCATACTTACCACGTGTATCGCCCTGCTTTCTACGCTTCCTCCACAAGAGCTCCCTCACCCCATCGCCTGCCATCTTTGGGCTGTGAAGCTTATTAGGCTTTTATTCCAGTTCACTCCTGGATCCCAAAATTTCAGGTACTAATGAAATAAACAGGAATATTTCACTCTGCGTGCCAATGGAAAGAACCACTGACAGGCTGGTTTTCCAGACATGATGGATGTTCTCTCTCACTTCCCATTCTGCTGATTAAATTATTGTCTGAGCCTTGTCAGAGGGAAGATCAGGGAACCTAGGAAGTCAACCATGATGTTTTCTGTGAGATGAGGTCTGCCTACAAGTGAGGCCTGGCCTCAGGGTCACGAGATGCATAGTCCTATCACAATATCATTGTTCAGACTTGGATGAACCTTTCGGGGCGATAGTCAAAAAATATATAGTTCTCCACTGTCTACAGAAAAAAGCCCACACTCACTTGCTTAGCTCTATAATGTACCACTTCCGATGTCTGGGTGTTGGTTACAAAAGAATTGTGAATCTTGGGGAAGACTGGGAAAGAATTACACGTCCTACTAGTGATGTCTGCTGGAGACATTACACAGAGAGGGGTGGCATGTGGGCCGTGGATTTGATGTTCACGCCGGAAGCTCCCATGCTCTTCTGTCTGTCCCCTATTCTTGCTGCATCTCCCCTTTCTCCTCTGTACTTTCTCTACCCTTTGGTGCGATGGTTTGAAGAACTGAACTGAGCTGAATTGTTTCTGCAAGTGAAAATACATGTGGAAGCCGAATATATAAAATAAATGTAAAAACTGGGATACAGTGGGGGCTGTGGCCCTGAGGGTCTGCCCTGGAGTCCCCAGGAGCCACTCTCCAGCCACAATCCACTCTCTCCTCTACTTGGACATACCTCACCCCTTTCCTACTCTTTGTTTCCTCTCCCTGCTCCCTTACCCTGGAATGACATCCTGCCAGCCCCTCAAGATCTCAGAGGTCACCTCTTCTTTTAACATTCTCTAATACCCTCCAGCTGAACACATTCTCTCTGAAAACCATAGCATTCTCGTGAACTTCTCTGATGACTTTTATAGTTGCTCATTTGAGTACAGTTTGTCCTGATATATAGATACCTCTGGGTAGGTCCCTGTGTGGTGTGGACCCTGAGGTCTATACAGTCAATTCTGGTAAAAATGCTTATATTTTAATGTATGATATTGTTTATTTGGTTTTACAGCTTTTGCAAACTCTTTGTTGTTTTGTACCTCCCATATCCACCTAAACTTAACTTTTCTGGACTCCTTTGTTTTTGTAAAATTGGGGTAGCATTTATTAATGACTCCATTGAGTTTCTGAGCTGAGTTCATTCAATTTATGCAAAAGTGGTTATCACAGCACCTGGCACAGAGTATGTGCTCAGTAAATGACAGTAATCACTATTATTGTAATTATTACTATTACTTCAACACCATTAGGATAATGACACTTCTCCCCCTTGACTTCATGCCCAGGCTCCTGCCTGAGGGGAGGCTGTATTTGCTTTTCACTGGGATGCAGGAAGAAGTGGACCTTTTGACTCTTGGCTTGGCTCCTGGGTGTGTAAAGTGAGAATTAGTCATGGCCTCATTCACCATCTGAGAACATTCACACTTGTCACACCTGCTTGGAGAAACTCAGAGTCAACCAGTGAATTGTCCACTTCCCAAGCCCGGCCTATGCTCGGGGGAAGAGTCAACTTTAAAAGTCTTGCAAAGGCCTCCTCGCAATGGCTCAGTGATATCATTCAGGAAGCTAGTGGCAGAAGCTCTGCCTTTGAAAGGCAGGAGAAATCTGCGACAACTGCAGCCGTGTTTTCTCAGGTGGGTTCTCCCAGGCACCCTTCCTTGCCTGTTCTCAACTTGTGCCTTTAACCCTAAGCAGCAGGAGTGTCTTTTTGCTAAGAGACCAAGAACCTTTAAGAAAACTGCATTCTGGAAGGGACATGTTGGGGTGCCAGGTCCTTGGCTGGAATTATTAAGTAAATTTACAAATGAAACATTCATCCTGATAAGAAGGCTTTAGCTGGGTTTGGGTTGCCCATTTTGAGGGGCACTGTGTTTCTTCTTTGTCCTCCTGTTGGCTTTCATAATTGCTGGACAACTTGCTATTTATTTCTAAATTTACCATGTTCTTTCACACCTCTGGGCCTCTTCCTAAGAAAACTTGTCCCCCTTCCTCTCCTTTCCACCTTCAGGCTTCAATTTACACACTCCAGTCTTTCTTGATCTCAAAGACATTTGGACACTTTCCTTTCAGTCAGTACCATGTATGTCTTTTCGCATGATACTCCAAACTCTGGGCATCGCGGCCTGTTTCCTCATCTATCTCTCCTGCTGCAAAGTCACCTGCATGCTCCCAGGGACTGTGTTATTTATTTATGGTTATAACTCTGGGGCCTGGCTAGATCATGCCGATCCACGCATGGGAAAGTGAGGAGTGACATAGAAGAACAGATTTTCAAATATCATTCCCCAGTAGCATGCTTTTGATAATAAACTTGTGTGCAGCCTCTCAATTTCTGGAACAGATAAAAGTAGGACTTTTCTCGTTCTAGGGGGAGAAAAGCCATATTGGTCTCACTTTCTCCTTTCTCCTCTGGGAGTACCGAGGCTTCCCGGGCAGAGCACAGTTTTGAGAAGAACTGAGCAGAGGGACCACAGCCTAGCCAGGGTTCCAATTTCCTTATTAGCCATGGCTGATAGTGCTGGCTGTGTAGGTAGGTGGTTGGGCCAGTTACTCTGCTAAATGCTTTGTTTATATCAGTTTTTCATCCTCAGGATAATCTTATGGGGTATTTACTATGCTTGTTTCTATTTTAGAGAGGGGAAAACTGAAGCAGTGAGCATTTGAGTAACTTGCCTGGGGTCCCATGACCACTGTGTAGTTGAGTCAGGAGTCAAACCCTGGCTGTCACCACTAGGGGCTGACCCCTGAACACATGGCCACCTGCAGCAAAGTAGCAGGACAGCCCTTGAAAATGTCCGTGCTCCACTGAGCAAGGTGGTGGCCCAGCTGCTGCTAAGTCCTTAGCTCATGCAACCTTCACTACGTCCCCATGAAGGGGAGACTTTATTGCCATCTTATCACGCTGGCACCAGACTCAGCTCTATTGACCCTTCTCATTTGTTCATCAAGGCCACCTATGGCCAGGAAAGGGGTCAAATAAAAAAAAAAAACAAAAAAAACCCAAAACAATTCGCCCAACATTTGCATACCTTTGTTACAGCGATCTCTTTCTTTTTCTTTTTTAAGAGAAGCACTGATTACTTAAGACTAGAGATGCTAATTAGGCTTGGCTGCCTCAGCAGGATTAAATAAATTGACCAATCTACTTTTTTGGAAGCAGAAGGTGGGAAAGAGACTAATTCTTAGCTGACTGTGCACCAAGAGACAGATCCTTATTTTATATCAATTGTCTGTGAAAATTCCTCTGGACGAACACAGGAGGGAAATCTGGCACAAATCCTAGAGCAGGATAAAGATGTTTGAAAATCCTTTCAGAAATGGTAACTCAGATGCTGCTTCCATCTGCCCCATTTCTGCCTATTTCTGCCAAGAAATATAACCCCCTGTCTCAGGATTCTCAATGCACTTGAAGACTCTAGAATGATGTACAGAGTAGGAAGTATTGCTGCTTCTTACAGGGGACACTTCACAACCTCGTGGATTCTTTTCTAATTAGATTCTCAGGGGCTGAGGGCCCTGTGATCAAAAGTGTAATGAGGTGTGCTTATATTAATGGCTGTTCATTCAAGGGAATCTCTGTGACCTATGAAGGCAGATAGCTTTATCAGCAAAGTCAGGAAAGAGAGGACCAAGGCAATGGGATTCTTTTTAAAAATCAGGAAGGTGAGATTATGGGGCTGTGGTATTTGTTAAGGCTGTTCATGAATATTTCGGTTCTGCTCTGGGCCGTGGTAGGGTTTCACTTACCCGACCCTGTTAAATTTAGGCATGGCCATGTGACTTGCTATGGGCAATAAAATGTGAGTGACACTGATATCTATCAGTCCAGGAAGAAAATGTTATAACCCAGTGTGATTTGTCTTATTCTCTTCCCCTCTGCCACAATGACAGGCAACATTAGAGATGGTGACTGATTCTTTAGCCTGGTAGGGATGGTTAATTTTCTGTGTCAGCTTGGCTAGGCTACAGGCCCAGTTGTTTGATCAAATGGTCAAGATGTTATCGTGAAGGTATTTTCTAGATATGATTAACATTTAAATCAGTAGACTTTGAGGATAGCAGATTACCCTTCATACTGTGGGGTGGGCCTTGTCCAATTAGTTGAAGTCTTTAAGAGCAGACTTAGATTTCCCACAGAGGAAGGAATTCTACTCCAGACTGCAGCATAGAGATCCTGCCTGAGTTTCCAGCCTGCTGCCTTGTGACATTTAGACCCAAGGCTGCAACATCAACCTTATCTGAATTTCCAGCCCACACAGGTTTAAAACTTGCTAGTCCCATTACCATCATGTGAGCAAATTCTTTAAAATAAGTCTCTTTTTCTCTATGTACATATCCTATTGGTTCTGTCTTTTTGGTCTTCTCCAACAAATACACTAGGTAGAGATGGCCTGGAGCACAAACCTCAACCAACTCATTATGAAAATGAAGGATGAGCAAGAAATAAACCTGTATTGTTAAAAGCCACAGAAATTTTGGGGTTATTTGTTACTGTGGTATAATCTAGACCATCCTTGCTGATAGAGAACTTACACGTTGTCTGTTTCATTCATCTATTTTTTTTCTTATATTTTTTCAGGAGCACAACTGACTCTCAGTTGGACCTCATGATTCTGTTTGGCTTAAACAAACTTGAATCATTCCATTGATTACCCCTTTTGTGAATATTGATGTGAAATATAAAACCAAATCTACAGAATTTTAGCTGAGAGGAAGCAAGTTTGGAAAGAAATTAATTTTAACTGATAGCTTACTTCTGAATCAGGTACTGAGCTAGGTGCTTGGCATATGTTATCTCATTTATTTCTACAACTCATTTATAGGGTATGCATTATATTATTTTTCTAAGAAAACTAAAGCCAAAGACACAGAGTTAGTGAATGCCATATGTGGAATTTTGAATCAGAATTATGTGTACTAAAGCTTATGGTAATTCTATCAGAATTTTTAGCAGCAGAAAAGGAATTTATTGCAACGACATCAGGTAGCTCAGAATCACTCACAGAATCAATAGGATAAACTGAAAAACAGATTTATAAAAGAACAGGTATGATGAGGGTTCCAGAGGTCTGGGAAGCAGGGATGCTTCAGTTTCTCACTGGCAGATGCTGCTGGAATAAATGAACTCTTCCTAGTGTTTTATGTTTTTGTGTCATTTCTGGTCAAGTTCAAAGTCTTGGATTTGACTGGATTATGTTGGATCATGGGCTCACTCCCTAGCACTTGCATTGACTGTCCTAGTAAGACTACCTACCATTAGAGAGAGGTGATGTCCTTCTTTCTGATGTCCTCAGGAGGACATCATGGGCAGTTGTCACAAAAAAACTCTGTGTGTGTATGTATGTGAGTGTGTGTGTGTATTGAGGGGGAGGAGGGTGAAAGGTGATGAATGTCAAGCAGCCAAAAGAAAACGATTCTAAGACTTGGTTTGGCTGGAAAATTCTAAGTTTCCTATCTGTTGTCCTGATGTCATATTGATAGAAGCCATTTTCATTCTTCTTAAAAATGTCCTAGTTTGGAGGGTAAATTATGGGGCCACAAAATAGTACCCCATATACACAACACTATTACTCACCTGAAGCCTTGAGTAGCCGAAACAGGGCCTGTCATCGGGCATGGAGGCCTATCATAGACTTGTTTTACCCTGGATTTGTTTTGGTTTAGCTCACAGCAGTGTAAACTCCTGAATCATTTTTATCTGATTGGTTATTATCTCGTTCTACCAGCTAGAAGTTATATATGCCCTTTGCTGATGAAGAATTATGCTATTTCTTTCTGATGAGAAGAACTAGTGGTGATTGGGTACTGGAACAATTTCCAAGCTCTGTGCAGGGTTTTGATTGAGAAGCTGTGCCAAAGGCATGTGTCAAGTTGAATATAACTATAAGCAGGTCCTATAGATCCCCAAGTTGAATATAACTATAAGCAGGTCCTATAGATCCCACTTTCTAGATATTCTTTGAATTAAGCCATTCCAGCTGCCACTATCACTGCGATTGCCACCTCCTGATTCACACCAGGCCTTCAGTGCTGCCTTTGATCATTCCATTCATCACATGGCAGTCGAAGTGATCTTCCTAAGGTGACAGCCTGATGATGTCAGCTCCCTTGCTCTGATGGCTCTCTACTGCTCTTGATTAAAGCACACATGCCTGATCTGGCCAAGTATATCCTCCATTCTTGGCACCCTCGACCTGGTACCCCTTCCTTCTGATGCTCAGGAGCTTGGGCCCTTTGGAGATGTTTATCCTTCTGTCTGGACAGCTCTCTGTTTCTCTGTTCCCCATGAATTATGTCTGGGATGCTCTTTTCAGAGTCAAACAAAAGAAGCCATGGAATTGGGGTTGGATGAATTAGGTTGATGGTCATGTGAGCAAGAGTGAGTTAAAAAATATAATATGCTGGTGGAGATGGAAGCTGGGGCACAGAAGGGGTCCGGTTTCAAAATCCAGATTCTGCCATGTTCCTTGGGCAAATTTATGAAGCTATCTATTTTTCTACTTTTCCTTAATAATAAAATGGGCGTGAGAATAATGATGAACTCCCATTAATGAATGAGCATGTGGTAGGACAACATGGCTTTGTAGCCAGAAGCCCTTTTCCTCTTCTGGGTAACTGAACAATGGGAGGAAAGTCATCTATCTCTCCAAATCCCTCTTTCCTCATCTATTCAACTGTACTAAAAATAACTTCTAGTTCAGAGCAGGTTGTGAGTATGACATGATAAAACACAGATGAATACGCTATGATAGTTATATATTTATTATTATCACTAAGAATGACAAAATCGACTTTCTTTAACATCCCACCTTACAAGTGTTCATCACCTGACTCTTTCCAGGCTGGCGATGGGGCGGTGATAGGAGTCGGCTTTCCTTATACACAGCAGCACAAGTACAAGAAAGCTGCATCATTTGTGGTCGTCTTCCGAGCCTTTTGGATGTGGTATTATTAGCAATAAGGGAATCACAGCAGCAGGGAGATAGCACCATGCCTGATGGGCTAATGGATCCCAAAATATTGCTAGCTACAGTCTGACCTGTGCCTGCTAAGCGGTGAGGACAGGGCTGCTTATATAGCATAAACCATGAAGAAACACATGATAGACTATGATGTGAACGGCGCTCCCTAGAATCGTGCAGTGCACAACTCGTACCACTGAATGTGGTGGCTCTGGCACCTCCCTCTAGATTTTCTTCCTCTGACGTGGTGTCTGGGTAAAAGGTCTGGCTTCTCTGTTGGGGTTTGTGCAGTGCTGTGGGCTGTATTGGAGAGTTTTCCTCACCTGAGTCAACAGGGGACCTCAAAACCAAGGCAGCGTGTCGAGAAAGAAAACCACGAAGAAGGCTGAAATCTAGGAGCCGGCAGGTGAACCCCGGTGGTTGTCCAAATGAAGGGGCCTAAAGCAACTATCGAAGCTGGCAGGGGAAAGAAGCAATCCCAGAGCAAGGGAAAAGAACAAGTTTAAATATATAGAGTGCACAGAGAAGATTGAGTCAAGTCTCTGGTGCAGGCAATGTTGGTCTGAGATTTGCTTTCATGTGCAGGCTGAGGTGTAATGGACCATGAACCTACCAAGTTCAAAGGCCAAGAATTCATTTGGCCCTTTATAACCCAAACCATCAAGCAATTGTTTATTTTAAAGGTTTTATCTTCTCGCGTGAAGGAAGACCAGAGGTAGGCATGACAGAGCTGGTATGATAGCCTTATAGAATCAGCCAGGAGCCAGACTCTTTTCATCTTTCTTTTCCAAGGTGTCTATCTTAAGGTCATCTCATGGTCCAAGGTGGCTGTTTGAGTGCCTGCTGTTAGAGTAGCATCTCAGGTTATCAGGACAGAGGGTGGGTGGAAGGTCAAAAGGGACAAAATTCCTTTTAAGCAACTTTCCCAGAAACACCCCAAACTCCTGCTAACCATCTTTGGCCAAATTAGTCTCATGGCCAAATCTAGCTGCAAGGGGAGGTCAGGAAATTTGCAATTTGAGCCGAGCACATTTCTTTCCCCAATAAAATTGGGGTGTTGTTTCTAATGAGGAAGGGGAAAATGGTTATTATAGACAAGTGACAACCTCTGCCACTGGGGCCTTTTGCATATCCCTTTATATGACTATTTTTGTTGGAATTCCCCTTCTCAAAAAGCAGCAAGCAGGCACAGGTGATTGTGCTGGGCATATAGTTATTGCTCAGTAAATGTCAACTGGGTTGATGAATTAGATTGTTCGTTAAGCCATTACACTGATTGAAGGGCAGAGGAAAATATGAGCTCTTCCTTTTGAATACTGGTCAGAGCCAGAACAAACATTCTCCTGCAATGTGGACCTGGCTTGCAGAAAGCCCAACTGTTCCAAAAACTCAGCATGGGTCAGAACTTGATCTTGCCTTTGTTGCTGCTTCAAATGACAGTTCTTCATTAGTACATTTTGTATGGTGGCTACTGGTGCCTTAGGAAAGAAGTTTGTGATTCATGAAATTACTTCTTAGCCAGAAACGTATTAAGCTAAAGTAATGAGGCAATGACATTTTTTTCCCCACATATATTCCAGGGCATTACTTGCCTGTGATTGCTTAAGGAAACTTGGCCTTCAAGTGGCATACCAGCATATATTGAATATTGCAAGATTTTTAGGGTCACCCAATAAATGGAAAAGCCAGACCATATGTGTTAGATCATTGGAAGTTCAGCTTCATTGATTTATACTTTGAGGTGTCAATCCTTAAAAAAATTATTGAGTGTATACTTTGATATATTCTTTTTTGGGGGGGGGTAGCTATAAAGATAAATGACACTTTGTTTTTTGCTTTCTGAGACCTTATCGTTTAATGCAGGAGAAAAGATGTGGATGGCAGAACTGAACAAGGGAGAATGTGAGGAGAACTCTAATGGAGAGGCAGTGAGAAGCAGAGCACAGAGGCTCAGCTTGGGGCTGGGTGCGGGGGACTCCATGGGAAGCTGCACGAAAGAGGTGAACAGCTAATCCTTGAAGGATGGGGAAGATTTCGACCCATGGAGAGAGGAGGTGAGAGAATGAAGGGGCATTCACCTTGAAACGAGCTGCAGGAGCAAAGGCCTAGAGAGAAGACAGTCTGGGGCATCTTCAGGGGCTGCTGAGAAATCAAGTTGGGTTTTGTAGATGTTAAAATCTACTCAGAGAAAAGGGCCCCATAAGCACATAAGCTTGGAAATTGCTAGAGATTTTAATTAAATATTAGCATACTGAAGGCTCTGAGAAAGCCCTATCTTTATTTTTATTTTTTTTAAATTTTACAGGGATGTATTGTCTTTCTTCTTTTTTTCTCTTTATTTTTTATTTTTTATTTTTAAATTAAGTTTATTGGGGTAACATTGATGAATACAATTATATAATTTTCAGGTATACATTATAATTTGATATCTGTATATTCTATTGTGTGTTTACCACCAAAAGCCCAGTTTCCTTCAGCTACCATATATTTGATCCCCTTTATCAACTTCACCCTCCCCCTAAACCCTATTTGACTCCTTTTACCCCATCTACCTCTTCCCCTCCCTCACCCTACTGGTAACCACTAGTCTATAGTCCTCTGGTAACCACTAGTCTATAGTCCATGTCCATGAGTCTCTGTTTGTTTGTCCTGCTCATTTGTTGTTTTTAGGTTTATATCCCACATATATGTGATACCATGTGATTTTCAACTTTTTCTGTCTGGGAAAGCTCTATCTTTAAAGGCAAGTTCACATCTACAATAAGTCCTCTCTTAACATCAAGGTTAGGTTTTTGGCACTGTGGTGGAACAATGTATTAGGAAACCAACTTGAGGCTAATTGATATTGACAAGAGTGAAGTTTCTGTGACATCTCATGGTGTTATGACGAAACAACATGGACCGAAATGATGTTAAGAAACAATGTTACTCGAAGACCTGCTGTATTTAACTTTGTTAAACAGGCAAACCAATTTATAAGAGTGGGAAAGACCTTTTGTACCTAGATGCAGA